>QMIH01001515.1:2863-26159 GCA_003987875.1 Clarias batrachus | reverse complement strand
CACACACACACAGGATCGATCCGTGACTTGTAGCGCGCGCTTTCACAGAATACAAAAAAAAAAAAAAGACCCTGTAACGAAAGACATTCCAAAAATAAATCAATTCAAACAAATAAAAAAAACTGAACGGGCACGAAAAATTCACAATTTTGTTTTTAAACGTACAAATGTCACGTGACGTCACTGAGATTGAATAAWTTCAGCAATTCGACAGCAACAATTCGACGGCAACGTTGTGGAGCTCGACGGGCGGCAAGAAAACAACACGGCAAAGACGTGACGCTTTAGAGATACACGCTGTACAGGAAGCTTTCCGCGCGTTCGCYGACACGCCGGTGACCGAAGCACTAACGCGGATGTCGTGAATGTGCTTCTCTCACGGAAAAGAGTCACGTGTGCTTCATATGGAGGGGTTTTTTTTCTTTTCTTTTTTTCTTTTTTTTGATCTTTCACACACTCTCCATTTGTACTACGTGTTTTTTAATGTGAATTCTCAGACATCTAATTCGATTCTCTCACATTATTTACATGATGTCGCAGGATGATGTCATCACTCCGCTGATGTCACTGGAGCACACACGACCTTATGAAACCCTGTGTTTTTATACAGTATATATGTCTTTTTTTGTTACGTTTTCTTTTTAGCTCAAATCAGGTTAATTGGATTCCCTGATCAGTTTTAAAAACACACACACACACACACACAGGTGGGTTGTTGCTCTTGTGTATGTGGATAAGAAGATTGTGCGGATTGTGGATAAGGATTGTGCGGGAGATTTACTTTTTTCAGATTTTTGACATTTTTTAGGTAGATTGAATGGAAAAATATTCAGCGATTGAGCTTTGTGATAGGTTCATGTTTTTTTTTTTTTCAAACCAGGACGATGCACTGAATCAATGTCGTGAACGTGCAGCGCTTCAGAAGCACTCCAGAATCAAGGGTTTCCCCCGATTTTCTCCCTAATTTAATCGTGTCCAATTCCTCCCCGTCACTAGGTGGCGCTCCCACATTAAGGCTACTACTACCAATCAGCCGGGAGGGCCGAAGACTATCACGTGTTTCCTCCGAACCACGTGACGCCAGCCGACCGCATCTTTTTGAACCATTCGCTTACCGTAACACTATCGGAGGACAGCGCTATCCGCTCCTTCCGCTTGCGTGAGCTCACAGACGCCCCTGATGTGGGAGCACTAAGTACCTTTCATGCCTGCCCTCTGAGAGAGCTCAGCCAATCAGCTCTCTAGACCTCCGGCTGCGAGAGGTTACAGCATCTCCGGATGATAGYGCGAGCACTTTACCACTGAACCTTTAATATGCAGCTTTGACCTACACTAGAAATGTTCTTGTAGTTCACCTTTAAAAGCTTTACTCATTACTAAAAATGAATTACAGCCAATGTACAGAACTGTGCAAAAGTCTTGACCTCGAAATTTCTTTATAATTTGTCTTAAAGTTTACTATTCTTCAAGAACAGTTTTCCTGCAGGGCTTTTTTGGCACTCTTTAGATATTCATAGTGACTTAAAACTATGAATGATTCAATCATGAAAAAAACCCATCTAACTTGAGGCATGAACAGGTGAGAAACAGATGCAGATGATGGCAGATGATCAGGAGCTGATTAATATACAGTACTTGTGATGCAGTAATGCTGAGTGGTGGACGAGAGGGGAAATGAGGTCGCTGCTGAAGTTGTTACTAAACAACCCATTTTTTAATTATTCCATTAGTTTATTTGCAGGCTGTCGCAGTAAAACATTTGTTCAAATTWATTTTTTTCAATCGACATTTTTTAATTTAATTCAATTTAAATTTTAAAAAATGGGGGGTCAAGACTTTTGCACAATACTGTATGGTTCTTACTGTATATCATCAGTGGAAACAAGCTCAGGGTAGAGTTTAGTAAGATTTGTTTGTGCCGGAAGCTTCATATCCAAAATTTGAACACCATCACTGATGAAAATATGACATAAAACAGGAGAGGTGTTTGCTCTAATAGTTCACACCGCCATTTGCACTTTTTTATTTTATTTTATTTTTTGCACCAAGTAAAAGGACTCAGCTGGTCGTAATGTCACAGAGATGACAGATTGTGCTTCGTAATCGTTTGCGATGACGTCCACTAGTAAGGGGAAAAAATACGAAGGAGATCGTCATACGTTCCACTTTGACTGTTTGTGTTTTTTTATTTTTGTATACTGATTGCATCTAGAATATGGCTGCTATCCTACAAAATGGCAGTAAAGACGTGTCACCTGCAAACAGAAGCTTCTTATTTAACTGTATTTTTTGCTAATTGATCTGTAAAATCGGCGAAAAAAGGCAGTCGTTAACAAGAAATTGTTACACGGAACCGGTTTCCATTTCGAATTTGATTTGTTATGTGTGTGTGCTCTTCGCTCTTACCAAGAATTTATTTATTATGTTTTTTTTTTCTTTTTAGCTCATTTTAACATCCAGCATTTTCATCATTAAAATGTCTCGGCGTCTAATAATAATAGCGTTTTATTTTCCGTAGTTGTGACGACAATAAAAACTTCACCCTGCATGTGAGACACTACAGACATCCAAAGTAAAAAATACTATAAAATCAAGCTCTCGTATAAATAAATCGTTAAATAAATACAAATCCGTGGAACAACTCGACGTTTCACGTGCAAGCACATTTTTACACACACACACACACACACACACACACACACACTCGCACACACACAAACACACCTACAGGTACTGCATCATCGTTATCATCATTGTTGTGAGAACAGAAAAGTTGACCGGACGCCTCACTGATGTCGCCGCGATGTCGCCGCGATGCACAGATTGCATTTCTGAATATGTCTCGTTAAAAACATTACCTTAACAAACTGATAAATATTTACAGACATCGAGGAGAACCTATCTAAGACATTATGGTACTATTTCACTGGAAACTGAAAGTTCATTTCAGAATTTTTTTTCCCTTATATATATTTATATAATTGTATACTGATTATGAGCTATTAGTGCGTTCAGGACAAACAGATTAAACTGTATATTTATATTCATTACAGCATTTACATCATCACTTTTTAAAATAAATCTTGTTTTGATAGTCTTCTCAAACCATCTTGTGCTTGATATGGTTTTTTCCCCCTCATATTACTCTGTCATATTTTTCCCCTAAAAGATTTGTGCCTATGGAAGAAGAAACATTATTTTTCGTTCTTTTTATTTTTTCATCAACGGGAATTTGTGAATGTGTGTTTAAGGAACACAAAGGAAGGAACGATGCGTTGTGACTACTGAACCACAGTGAATGCACACGAAGACGTTACATCGTGGACTGAAGATGTGAATGGGGAGCACTTATTTTTTCACACTGTCACTTCTAATCTTCATTACAGACATCATGTACAGTGCTTCCAGTTAAACCGATTCTAAAACATGCCTCTCTGTTGCTATGATCTTAAAATTAAAATTTTTATTATTATTATTATTATTATTATTTGAAATTCACGTTAAAAACTTTTTGTACCCTTTCAATAACTGCTCGAAAAATAAAACTCTCAGGACATCGTTAGCGGAAAAAAAACAACAACAACAACAACCAACAACAACAACCAGAACCACACTAAGAGCAAACACTGTCCGTGCAGAAAAGATCTACCGACTGACTGACGACACGCTCTCGCCTCGCCTCGCCTCGCCTCACCGCGATGCTGTGGACGAAGATTAAAGGGCAAACTCACCACTGGCCAGTTAACATGTTCAAACTACAAAGCAACCTGGAATGTGTCTAAAATGGCAGTTGTTCAATAGGCGCACACATACACACACATAAACACACACATAAACACACACACACACACACACATCTGTCCTCCCTGTAGAGATGCTCATTATAGGTGTCAGGGCTGCGCCACTTTTATGAATGTACAGATATGTAAAATAAAACGTGATGTTAAATGCTAATTTTGCATGGACTAAGGCTGAGGATGAGTGATGAGATTTTCTGGTATCTCACCTACSAATCATCAAAAAAAAAATGAAGGGGATATATTTATACCATCTAAAATTCCAAATCTGACAAAATGTGTTTTGTTTGAGGGATCGGGATCACACTGCAGAATGATTCTGCCTAATTCAACACTGCCACCTGCTGGCACGGAGGCTACACTATTGTAGCACCTGCCCCCTCGTCTCCGGGAGCTTCAGCGCCAAAAAGCTCCCGGCCGCCAGCGCGCCAGACGCGAACAGGATGGGCACGGCTTTGGTGATGCCAACGAAGGACTGGAAGATGCTGATCCCCAGGACGGCGGCGAGCTTGCACAGGGCGTTCAGGAACCCGAAAGCTGTAGTTCTGTGGAAAAAAGATGAATAAGAAATAGCAGTGCGAGCTAGCATTTAGAATTAAATTTACAGCTGATATTTTAACAAYAAATATCCTCAGTTTCAGTTTATTTGATAGAAGTTAGTAAAACTTATTAAAAAACTGGTAAATAGACAAAAATATACATACCAAACCTAGAAAATTAAGAAAAAAAATCTTTCCAGTAATCCGGATAGGCATCTGCAATTAGCAGTGTATATTTATAAATCTGACTTAGAGCACATGCAGATACAGTGGTACCTCAGCATACGAACTGAATTTTCATTCTCATGAATTTTCACCTTAAGAACTGAATTTTTGCAAGAAATTTGCCTCAGCATACGAAGCATTTCGGTAAACGAGCTTACGAACGGAGCCAATCTGAACARCTGCTAAGTTGCGCCTACGTCTGGGAGCTGTTTAAAGCTTGTTTGCATCAGTGGACAGTCACATTTGCCAATTATTATTTTGACAAGGATGGTACCAAGAACAAAAGGGTGTCACTTTCATTTCTAAAGTGTCATTTTTTAAGCAGCCGGTGCCAAGAGGTTAAGTTAAGTTAAATAAATTAAGATTAAGTGAGGTTATTATTATTTTTTTTACTAATTTACATGTCTTTTCTAATTGTTTCGATTGTTTTTATATGCAAAAATATGATTATTGTGTTGGAAATTGGTAATATTTTTTGGTGGGTAGAACATTTTACATTATTTATAATGGGAAAATGCATTTTGCAATACGAAATTTAGCTTTAAGAACTCACTTCCCGAACAGTACTTGATAAATTATTATTCTTTGTTTATGTGATAAAAGTTAGCCAAACTAAAAAAAAACCTAAAATTTAAAAAGGTAAACATAATAACTAGATAAAAATAACCAGACCAAACTTTCACTTTTTTAATGAGGACAAAACTCCCTTCAGTAATCCTCTCAGCTAGGCAGCTAGAGTTATTAGGTTAAATGATTTATATTTATAAATCTGACTCACAGATATCCTGTCAGATTAGCACATATCAGCTAGCTTGCTAGGATTCACCATATGCCTCTAAATCCTGTCCGTATATTAGCAGTGTACATTACCAACATTTATGAAAACTAATTAAAAATTCCTCTCAGTATTCCTCTCAGGCTAGCTTGTATTAGCTATCACACTAGCATTAAGAGAGAAAATGATTTGTGACTGAAAGTTAGCAGAATTTAGCTAGTTGGCGAAGAGTAGCAATGATTATTATAATAAATATAATCAGATTTTAGAATCCTCTCAGGAATCGCTTGTTCTAGCTAGCTGGCACATTTTAGAGGTGAGCTAGCTTGCCAGGATTCGCAGCGATTAAATCCTGTCAGGGTAGCGTACAGTATATTAGCAGTGTAGATTACCAACATTTATGAAAACCAATTTAAAAAATACCTCTCTGTATTGCTGTCAGGCTAGCTCGTATTAGCATTATTTGTGACTGAAAGTTAGCAGAATTTCCCTATCTGGCTACGATTAGCAATTAAGACTTAAAATTCCTCTCAGGAATAGTTTGTTCTAGCTAGATGGCACATTTTAGAGGTGAGGGATATTTGTGAATTAAAACCCTGTTATATGAGTTCATGTTTAAGTTTTCTGAGATGATAAAGTCCTCAACAAACAGACGAGGTTATGTTTAGCAGTTTTTCAGTAATATACTGTAACAATAAAGGCTAGCAAGGGAAAAGTAGAGGTTAATAGCTGCTCAAAAAGTTTTGAGAGATTTGCAAAACCCCAACAGATGGCAGCACAAGGCTGCACACGCAGTCACGGGAACTCCTTCATAAGTCAGTGTGCCAAAAGGCATCATCCTGTGTACTCCGGGATCTGTGCAACTGGTGCTATTCTGACCATGTGTGCTATTTCATCATGGACAGCAAGTTAGAACAAAGAGTGAACATGAAATTGTGCGCGAAGCTGAGCAAATCTGCCACCGAGACTTTTGACATGATTCYTCTAGTTTACAGTTATGCTGCAATGAGTCATACGAGGTAATTTGAGTGGCACGCGCACTTCAAGAGCGGCAGATCATCATTGAAAGATGATAAGAGATCAGGAAGACCGTCAACGAGCTCAACCCACGAAAATGTCGAAACCATTTGTCAACTTGTGCATGCTGATCGTCAGGTAACAATCCACAACACCATTCTCGGCAGTGTTGGGTGTAACACGGTACAAAGTAACGCGTAACCTCTGTTATTCCTACTGTTATACACCTATCTCACCTATGTGGTTTGACTATGCGAGGGCCAACGCGCGGAAAGATGGAAACCTAATCACAGCGCCGAAACTCGCGGTGAATCATGATGAACCGTACTTACCGCCACCGCACGAAACCATGTAGGTGAAATACGGGTATTAGTAGTTAACAGATTATGGGCCAAACCTCTCTGAGTGATGATGGTAGGATAATTATAAATGTCTTGAATAAAACTACATGCATGAGGAAGCACAAAGAAGTTTTCATTTTCTGCAATGGAAAAGTAGTTACTTTTAACAGAAAATAACGCAGTAACATAACTGATT
Organism: Clarias batrachus; assembly: GCA_003987875.1. Taxonomy (NCBI): domain Eukaryota; kingdom Metazoa; phylum Chordata; class Actinopteri; order Siluriformes; family Clariidae; genus Clarias; species Clarias batrachus. Next base: position 19,269 of record QMIH01001515.1, on the reverse strand, counting down.
ACTTTTTGAAGACAGTCATTTTGTAATGTAATTAGTTACTTTAAAAAGTAACGTCCCCCAACACTGATTGTCGGTGAGTCATACGGAACAGTTCAGGCAATCATCACATGTGATTTGAACATGCGCTGTGTTGCTGCCAAATRCGTCCTGAGGATGCTGATGCAGGAGCAGCATGAACATTGCATCGAAGTCTGCCAAGAACTCTGACAGCGAAACTTGGTTGTATAGGAACGACCCTGAGATGAAGCCTTCACTGTACTGAAGAAGAGCCCGTCACCTTCAAATGAGTCAGGCCCACGGCTCGACGAAGTGCTTGCTCAACGTCTTTTTTAACATTCGCAACATTGTGCATCGAGAATTCGTCCCCCAGGAGCCAGACCGTCAATAGCAAATTCTAATGCCAGGTTTTAAGGCATCTGAGGGAGGACGTACGGCAAAAGCAGCCAGATCTGTCGCACTTTTTGATACCACCTCGTATAACATTACTGAAAAATTGGTATCACACATAATGTTCTACATTTAATATAAATGGATAATGGAAATGTTTTTGCAATATTAAAATGTCTTTGAAAATATAGCTAGACTGATCATGTCAAGGCAGAAAAGATCAGATCAAGAGAATCAGTCTGCTTTTACTGACAATTTAGCTGGTTTTGTTACACAAACCTAATGACGCAGTAACCTGGGAACAGTTTTTTTTTCTTAGTAATTAACAAAACACATTGTTATATTGCATCGATTATATCTATTGAGTTAAATTAAATAATTATAAATGATTATTCATAAACGTTTTGGCCACAAGGGGGTGCCGTGTGACACAAGGCAGAAGGCACCGTAAGTCATTGCACATCTTCACATAAATAATGTCTGCTACTCAGTGCCAGGCCTGCTGGGATTTAAGACGGTTTGAATGAGAATTTTCAGACATTCCCCCAAAGAGCTGTGAAGACGAGGCCATGCTGCAGTGCCAATGCAGCAAACCTACTGAGAAGGAATCAGAGCACAAACACTATTTATCCTGTTAATCTATTAAATCTAGAACATACCTAATTAAAAGCTCGTAACATTTTGGAAACCCAGTCCCATTTATTATATTATAAGCTGCATACTATTACGATGCATGATTTAAGAAAAATGTATTTCATACACCCCCGTGACCCTGAATACAGGATTAAGCGGTATAGATGATGAGTGAGTGAGTGAGTATTTCATACAGGTATTTTACAAACGATGTACCTCTTGTCAGATGGGAAGAGTTCTACAGTGAGTACATCCAAGGCATTCCACGATGCYATGCTGATTCCCCCAAACAGACAGAGCAGGGCTATCATGGCCGACTCGCTGTTCCCAAATGACAGGAAGAAACAGCTGACGCAGGAGATCACGCTGGAGCCGGCTGCAGGAGAGCAGAAAGTTAGTTAACATCCACAGCAAGCTGCCAAAGCAGCACATTTCGGAAACTTTCTCGACTCACCCAGCATCCTCAGACGTCCGATTTTGTCCATGAGCAGAGCGGACACGATGTTCCCAGGCAGGACAGCCAGCGTGCCGAGGAAACTGACAAAGTAGATCATGTAGGCGTTGTTCTCGTCGCTGACGTCCAGCAGGCAGCCCTCTTTGTTATGCAGGAAGGTGCTGTTGATGAGGCGGCTGTTGATCAGCCTGTACTTGAACAGATCTGAAAAGAAGAAAGGAGCCGTAGTAGACGAGCAATGAATTGGCAATAAACATCTGTCGAGGGCAATAAATGAACGCTGATCTCAGTGGGGATGAGCTTTCATGGCCTGTTAGACAGCAGCGGTTTGAAGATTTCCTTGGTCATTTGAACTTTCTATTGTATAGTGACCTTGGGTTCGAGAAATAAGGTAACWAACAAAACTGAGTACATCTAATAAATTAAACTGCACCAAAGTGAACGAATCTGGGCCGCACTGGATGTACGAATATTATTATTAATGTCTTTGATTAAGTCACATTTCCTTAATGAKAACTAATTGTATTCTACTTATTAAAATGAGCTACATTTTTTAAAATCATCTCTTAAAGCAAAAAGAATGCTTTTTTTGTCCATCAGAAATATAAGGCGATTTAACTACATGCACTATTAAGAAACGCATTTTTTATTACAGGTGCTGATTAGTGTGGTTTAAAAATCCCAAAAATCCAAATTTTTTTTTTTTTTTTAAATGAGCAAAGTCACCCTCCTGTGTGCAAGTCTCACTTTCATYTCCTCTATTATAGCTCAAGCAAACTAAGCATATGTCTCATAATAAGTTACAGTACTTGGGATTTTTCTTACTAGCTATTTAACTAGCTATTAGCTGATGGTCAACTGTATACCGAACCCAGTAGTAAAGGCTTATAAATAGTATGCATATATACAGTATATATACTGAGAAAGAAAATAGTCATATTCTCTTTTTTTTTCAATTAAAGTAGAAATAATAGGAATAATTCGTTTTTTTTCTGCAATGAAATTGCTTTAGTAGGAAGTCCTTAATTTTTCAAAATATGTCTGCAATGTCACTCGCTTAATCCATGCCTGCTTGATGGCTTCCTGTAAATCATGTACAGAGGAAGGTTTCTTGACTGCTCCTGCTTTCATGACCATTGTCAACGTTAATGGCTAGAACTAATTAATGACATCATCTGTTTTTGTGCATAGGCAGAACTATAATACACCACACATGCTGTATTCATATTATTGGCCACCACTGTACTTAAGGATTTGGTTTTGAGCAATGTMGACTGCATGATTAGGTAAAAATGTGTTTCTTTGATGATGAAAATGCTTTCAAAATCTGTCCATGTTTTTTTTTTCAGTGGAAAATGCAAAAGCAATTTTCTTTCACATTCCTTAACAGACCCTGAAAGAGGCAGTGTTGCTAGGATACCTGAAACCGTTCCCTACACGGTTCCACTGAATGAGGTCATTCTGACTGATGCATTTCTCACATTTCTCCATCCTCTATTCAGTGATTATAAACCTCCGAGATTGAGGTCTGCTTCTACCAGTSTGTACGATATTACAGCAGAGTGAATGAGATTTTGAATGAGAGTGGATGTGCTTGGGCCAGAAAATAAAGGCCTTGTTCTGACCTGTGTTGTAGAAGAGGGTAGCGATGAAGGTGCAGTTCTTGAAGAAGGTGTTGGTGGAGGTGATGTCCTCGAAGTAACACTCTTCAAAAAGGGAGTCCTCGAAAATCATGGACTTCATCTTGAGATTCAAAAACCTATGATAAAGCCAGAAGACCGTCTCAGTGCTCCAGAGAAATCCTTAGCTGACTTTTCAAACATGTATTAAACTTTGCTCGATGCAACAATTTGGTGAACCATTTTGAAGTCCATGCCTAGTCAGCCTGGGTCGAGTTTATTGGAAATGATCAATGCCTGGGCGTCTGACATTTTGAAGTGCTTACTTGGTGTTGAAGTACTCTCCCTGACGATGGATCTGGTTCTCCAAGGTGAAGTTGAAGGTCATATGCTCCACTTTCTGCTTGATAAAGACCTTAGTGCGTGAGTTGTACTCCTGCTTTTGCAGGTATTTGATCATGTCAGGGAACCAGACGGTCAGGCCGTAGTAGCTGAGAGGGGAGACGGGGGAGTGAGACATGAGTCACATTGACACAAGTGAATGATTCAAGTCAATAGTAGTATAGAATAGTAAAGCTGCGCTAGCTTTAGTGAACAAAATAACAAAAAAAAAGCAAAAGCAATAACCAAACAGCTAAATGCAAATATTAAAACTAGCAACGCATTACAAAAAATGTTAGTGCTGTCATATTTGCACATTAGTCTAGCTCTGCTAGGTTTTAATAACTTTTAACATTATTAAGTTGCAGTTGGGATGCTTATGGTAAACTCCATCTGTCCATGTACAGTAGGAACCTTTATAGGCCAATTAGGGACGGTGGAGGTCAATGGTGTCCATTGTGTTTATTCCTATTTTTACAACCATTGTAGGACCTCCGGTCAGCATTCATAAGCTCATTCACACACTACAGACAATTTGGGGACACAGTTAACCTAATCTACATGTCTTTGTACTTTGGAAGGAAACCAAAAGAAACCCACCAAGAACCCGGAAGAAACACCGGAAGAAACCCACCAAGCACGCAGAGAACATGCACGCTCCACGCACACCTAGATCCCGAGACAGGAATCGAACCTGCACCCAGGAGTTGCGAGGTGACAGTGCTAACCACTAAGCCACCGTGCAAKCTGTGAAACACTAAACATCCTATTGTGGAAATGCAGACATTCTTAACATAAGTCTCAAAACGTCTACCTGAACGACATGGAGAACCAGACAGCCATCAACATGTAGGTGACACGGCGGTACTCCGGATTGAAAACAGTCAGGAAGTTGCTCCAAACCTGCACAAGCACAATGGCATGACATCAGCTTGTGTTGCTATAGAATAAAAAACACCAATGATTGTGTTGACGATTCAAGATCACCAGCCAGCCAGTAGAATACACCTATAATAGATGTAACTAAATTAAACTACGAGGATGAGTGAAAAATTATCCGACTCTGGCGCAGTGGTAAAGTGCTCGCCCTATCATCTGGAGATCGCGAGTTCGATTCCCGGGTGGTGCTGTAACCTCTCGCAGCCGGAGGTCTAGAGAGAGCTGATTGGCCGAGCTCTCTCAGAGGGGAGGGGTGAGAGGTACTTAGTGCTCCCAAATTAATCACGGCTCTACAGCCAATCAGGGGCGCCCGTGAGCTCATGAAAGCGAAAGGAGCGGATAGCGCTGTCCTCCGAGAGTGTTACGCCGCCCCCAACAGTACGTGAGCGAGCAGTTTGAAAAGATGCGGTCGGCTGGCGTCAGGTGGTTCGGAGGAAACACGTGATAGTCTTCGGCCCTCCTGGCTGAGTGGTGGTAGTAGTCTTCATGAGGGAGCCCCCTAGTGACAGGGAGGAATTGGACACGACTAATTTAGGGAGAAAATCGGGGGCGGGGGGGGGATTGACTCTGGCTGGAGAATTTATTTTATTTAACTTTTGGAAAAGACAAATTCATAATTTTCCAACATAATCTCACTTCTTTTCAATACACTTTGTCCAAGCTTACATATTCTCTCATTAAAAATGTTTTAGACTGAGCTTCATCAGAAATGAATCTTCATCTTCGTAAGGCTGCTTTCAGTGGACTAAACAGGTGAAAGTCTGATGTAGTGAGATCAGGACTATAGGGAGGATGCTTTAACCTGAAAGGCAAGTGTTTGCAGAGTGTCAACCGTGTGCGGACGTGCATAATCATGCGAAATCTGGACACCCTTGGATATCGGTCCTCTGTGACTAACCCGAAGTTTAGTCTTCAACCTGCGAATACCATCATCCCCACAAGAGCACTACACAACTAAGGAAAACCTTTAACCCTTTAAATAATGCCACCAGTCACTCCGGTAACTTTCAAGCTCATTACCCTCATCCATAATCGTTTCCATTACTCTCAGACTCGTAGTGATGAATCCATTATTCTCTTTAAGAAACTTGCACCTTCCTTAGAGTATCACTCCAAATTTTGTTTGCAGATATCCAAACACATCTGTTAATGCTCTTCTGTGAGTTGTTTCGTCACAAGGGACTCCCACAGACCACAAAAAAAAAAAGAATTACTGCACGCTGCTCTCCTTTCGTCCAAATCACAAGTGGGGCATTAYAAATGAACTGATGTAACACGTTCACACCTGCACAGCAGTGACTGGGGAGACAGTAGCCTTGAATAGAAAGCACTGATAAGACCAAGAGACGTTTTACTATAACTAGAGTGCAGATAATTTTTGACTCACACTCATATATAGTATATACCCTCATGACCTGCAAATATACAAATGCAAATATGATTGAGAAAATGACAACKAGTGAATTCTATTCCATTAGTCCATTCTGGATTCTGATCAGTCAGAATATGAGGTGTTACATACTTTTCTTAACATTAGATCAATAGTGATAACATGRCTGTTTTCATTTTGAGTTATAATACAGTATATAGCTCATTGTCATATTGCTGCTGTACCTGATGAAACAGATTAATGAGCTTGAGCTTCCAGCGCTGGTGCCAGGCGGTGGTATCATCTCCCATATCCACCAATTCATCCAACTGCTTCACGGTCTTAATGGTGGTCACCTGGAGGTGCAACAGTGTTCCATACTGAATTACCAAGAACAAGCCTTTATGAATAAGTGCACTTCATACAGTAAGTGCATAAGACTAWCTAAATGCATTGCATCAAACACAGTGCTTTTAACAAACCTCTCACCTTGAGCCCCCGCAACACACAAGAAAAACCACAAAGTAACAGTAACCATGGCAACACAAAGAAAACTCCACATCAAACAACAGTTTGATGATTTAATGTGTATATAACCAATTTYTATGTACATAGCACCCTGGTTCTTTGATCTCCGCCACTGTTATGAGAGATACATGGAACCTTATTGGCGTAAATGTATAATTAATATTAAAACCATTTAAAATCCCTCCAAAATTTATTTTCTGAAAATGTCACTGGTACTTACAGAGAAGACCCTCTCTGGATAGCCCTTAGCCCTCATGTTGGTGTCATGGACTTGTTTCAGGATCATCCASGCTTCGTCATGTTTCCCATTCTAGTATAAAAAGAGGCTTCATTTTTAAAGCTTGTTTCATTTATTTTGCTCYTTTTGCGCCAACATGGCCTGCCGAATGGGTTAAAACATAACCGTTTATTTTCACATGTTATATTCTATATTTTTTTTTATGATTCTGATCGGGGGAAACCTGCTCTATTCAGTTCTACCCAGTGCATTTACATAAATGTGAGGTTATTTTTGGCATGAAAATACGCTGAGTCACTGACCTCCAGGTAGAAGCGTGGACTCTCGGGCATGGTGTTCAGAGCAGCGATGGCAGCCACCGAGGGGAACGCGCACACCAGAACAAACACTCTCCAGCTGTGGAACTGATAAGCCGAGCCCATCTGGAAGCTCCAGCCTGATGGAAGTCATGAAGAAAAGTTTAAGTGCTTCTGTAACCGTAGATAATATTGTGAGGGTGGGATTCGGAGGGTAAGGAATGGATTGTTACTCTACTGGATCAGAATTATTATTGTATTACTAAATGCTCTGATAAATGAAGAACATTTTTCGTTGTACACCAAGGTACAATGCCAGGTGTTTCATTAAAGGAACCAATGGATTTTAATGGGTTTTAACCTCCAATATGTCCTTTATGTTAAGGTACAAAACAAGTACTACAGTGTTGCTATAATTGTTGCCATAGGTAACAAATTATGCTGGTTATTGGAATGGGTTTTCATAGTCCCTGTTTAACCAGCATAATTTGTTAAAAGGGCATTGGCAGTCATTATAATGAAGGATGATGACATTTAAACAATTTTGATGGTTTCCATGATGGTTCAGTATGTCGAGGGTTTTCCACAGCAGGAGGTGATGGTATATAAAGGCTTTTCATGGTGACCATAGTGGGGGATGATGGTATCTAAACAATTTTGAAAATCTCCATAGTYGGGGGTCAGGTGATGGTATATAAAGGGTTTGGATGGTCACCATGGTGCGAGATGATGGTATTTAAAAGCTTTRGATGGTCATTATACTGAAGGGTAATTGTATTTAAAGGGTGTCATTAGTCAAAATAATGACTTTTTATACAATTTTCCTACTTATCATAGTGGTTTTACGACAGGATTTTGATAGATACCACAGTGGAGTTGACGTATTTGAAGGGGACATGTGTAGCTCAGTGGTTAAGATGTTGGGCTACTGTACCAATCAGCATTTTAAACACTCACCAGCAACCTTCAACTGTTGGGCTCTAGAGCTCAGAGGTACAAAGAGATAAATGTAAGTTGCCCAGGATAAAAGCTTCTAACAAATGCCTTAAAAAGTAATGTGTAAAGGGTTTTCATGGTAACCATTGGGTGATGGTTAACATAGTAGGGATGAGGGTATGTGAACATGATATCCTAGTGTGGTCCCATTTGATATTTACCATAGTGACTGATAGGTTAAAGGGTTAAAGGTGTGTCCTTAGTTGTGTAGTACTGTTTTGGGGATGATGGTCAGGCCAAAGTAGGAAATTATGGTATTTAACAGGTAGGGATAGGAAACCATATCCCCATTTAAGAGTTGTCATTGTGAGAATTTATGTATGTAAACAAATTCACATTTATTCAAACTTTATTCATCACGCACACAGTCATACACAGTATGWTARGAAGTGAAATGCTTATACAACTGATGATGACCTAAGAATTCAAAAAGAAAGTTCGAAAATCATGTTTGATAATCACCATAGTGGGTGATGAAGGCAATGGTAGAAGTTTTGATATTTACCATAGTGAGGAATGATGGCCCAGGCCATGGCTGAAGCGTAGATTCCCCCAATCATCCAGAACATGCAGAGCCAGCTCAAATGTTCTCCCCGCTTCTCCTGAGCCAAAAACTCAGAATAGTATGAGAAGACTATAGGGATGGACCCTCCAATCCTAAAATCAGAAGGGAAAAAATAGAATAGAGAAACAGTTTTAAACTTAGTAGACGTACCTAAATTCTGAAAAAACTTGAAAACACAACCTGATCTTTTGGTTGCTGAATATTTACCCAACACCAGAGAGCAGGCGGCAGAACAGGAAGGAGCTGTATCCTTGGACAAAAGAGGAGAAGAAAGCAAAGACGCTGTTGATTGAYAGAGAGATGAGCAGAGTCTGCCTGCGGCCGATCCGATCAGCCAGGCCGCCCCACACAAAAGCGCCCACCATCATGCCCAGGTACACAATGAGTCCTGAGAGACAGAGGCCAAGAGGCAGAGAGAGAGACAGAGAGGATATATTAAAGATAACAGAACGTTTCCTAGCAACAAATATAACCATTAACCTCCCTTCCTAAGAAGGAGGCCAGGACACAGCTATCGTACAGTACCAAGCWGACGGTCTTACAACTGACCTGTATGTCCATATCATAACGAATCAGTGAGTGAGACATGAATAAACTACAGTAAGATCTTATGATCTGAGTATGGCTGGTATTTCTAGTGTTCAGTGTCAACAGTGTCTGCAAAAAAAACATTATAGTAGGGAATTAAACTTTATGCGCATTCCCGAAAGTTTGGCTGAAATATGATTCTGCGTTCATGTGGCTTGGGTGGCCGCTGATGGCGTGATTTGGGGTTTGAGACCAGCAATGAGTCACGCAGGCAACAGCCGAGAAGTCATCGAGTTGGCAGCGTTTCCATTGACATACTGTCACCATCCCTAACAGATACTTCCTCTCTGGCTGTGTGTACTATTGATCGTCTTGCTGCCTTTAAACCAGTCGCCTATGTCAGGTTGTCACGGCAGAGCATCATTTTTCTTAAATATAACTCTAAATGGGTAGAAAGTATGATCTGTATTTTGAGAGGCTGTGGTACAAGTAACTAAACAAAAAAAGTAACAAATATGCACGTTTTAATGCTAAAAATTACACTTTCTTTTTAAATAAATGTAAAGTGTTCTTTAGATTACTAACAATTTTTAAAATAGGTACTGTATGTAATGAATTTAAAAAGGGAAACTCTTTGGGGTGCTAGTGCACACTTTATTTAAACAGTAACATCGATTTATTATATAATACATTAGATAACAAGTTTATATATAAATACACTACAGAGAGGCTTCAGTGTGGCTTCGAGACGGTRGTTGTCCGAGAGTTTCAGGGAGGATCATGAAGGTGACTCAGGCTGTGAAGTTGGGAATTCGTCTGGCATGGCAGCTGACCATATTGTCATTCCCTCACCTTGGCCACGAGAGCCGGGGATGACAAGCGGAGGGAGATAGCCATCACCGCAATGCAGCAAAGCGGCATTTTCTCTTAGATAAGACTCAATAAGGCTCAATAAGCTGCCGCTGATGCTCTCTGAGGTTTTGACAGCRGTTGCCTCGATACCCTTCTGTCAGGAGTCACGGTGCAGATCTGATCCTATAGATATGTCCGAGCGATCTTCCTCAGTGCCTTGTGCACTGAGCTATTCTAATGACATACTCGATTACTGGTTTAAATTTTAATCTGAATATCGGACAGCTCTATGGCSACATTGCGATTTTCATGATTTCTTCGAACGGGAATTTTCTGGACAAGAATGATTGCACACAATCCATCTTTAACAGAAAACAGGGTTCACTTATTTGGGCTTCTCTTTATCAAAATTATCAAAAAGAGTTATTCCAACTTTTGGCGACATGGTGGCTTAGTGGTTAGCATTGTCACCTTGCACCTCCAGGGTTCGGGTTCATTTCCTTCCTCGTGGGCATGGAGTTTGCATGTGTGTGTCCCCTGCCCCCTACTTGGTGGTTGTCCTTCGGATACGCCGGTTTCCATCCACAGTCCAAAGACATGCAGATTAGGCTAACTGGCATTCCCAAATTGAGCGTAGTGTGTAAATGAGCGTGAGTGTGCCTATGTTTGTGCACTGCAATGGATTGGCACCCCATCCAGGGTGRATCCCACCTCGAGCGCCAAGTCTCCTGGGATAAACTTCAGGCTCTCTGCGACCCTGAATACAGGATAAAGTGGTATAGACGATGAGTGAGTGAATGGGATTCCAATATATACTGTAAAAACACCCACTTCGATCATTAAAGAAGAGTTGCTGAAAGATCAGAAACATTTTCAAATTTGCCAAGCTTGAGGTCTTGTGACTTTCAGTTATAGAAAATGATAGCTTGTTTGTTCCCACAATGATCAGGTTTCTCGTTGGATCTCTTTGGATTGACAAACACACKGGGAAATCTAGAATTATAGCCACTTTGCTAAGATTTAGAAAAAGACCCAAACCATCACCATCAGGTGAGAAGAATGGTGGTCTTCTGATGGCCAGGAACAATGCAGGAACCAGAAAGTCACAGGCCTGCCCTGAAGTGTTAGCTGCTGGAACACCAGTCTACAGTCAAGCAAGATGTGACTATGGACTGAAAGGCCGCCATCCAAGAAAGAAGCCCCTGCTCCAAAAGCAACACCTTCAAGCTTGACTGAAGTTTGCAGCTGACCACATGGACCAAGAAAAAGCCTTAAAGAAGATAAAGTTTCAGGAGTAAAAGTGAGCCATTTAACCCCAAGAACAATGGAGCAGCTGTTAAGCATGTTTGTGGTAGCATCTCGCTTTGGGGCTGGTTTGATGTCAATGAAACTGGTGCACTGCATGGACCAGTATGGAAGTGTATGGACTCATAAAGAAGAAGGAAACCGACCTGAGATTTCTTCAGCTTAACATCAGGTCATCAAAGATTGTGTGAAAAATGTAACAAAGTTGAATGATCCAACAACAACAACAACAAAAAAAACACATAGAATAAATAAAACAGGCCAAGGTGAAGCTTTTGGTGCCTTATTAGAAATTTGTAGACCATGCTTTAAGGTCAAGTGCCAGGAAACCATCCCATTTAATTGAAAACTACTGTACCAATATGGTCAAGAAGGGTGTACAAATATCTGACCAGAATTCTGCCAAAATCTTGTTGATGGCAACCAAAAGCATCTGCTAGAGATCTTGCTCCCCAGCACATTGGCGACAAGATATCTCATGGATGTCAAGGATCAGACGTTCCATTAGCTGCATTTTCACAAGGACAATCGCAGRGTGCTCGGCCGGGATCGTCATGCACGGACATACGGTCTTCTTTAAAACATTTGCACCGTTCAAATGTTTTACTGCGGCTAGGAGTCTCATCACTGAACTGCGCTTTTCTGTAAATGTCAATCATTTTACGGCTCCATTTACCAGAAATCTCATCGCGAGTCCTGGTTTGAGTCGAACGCCCCTTGTACAATTGTTCTGCCCTATAAAAAGACCACTTAAAAATATTAATTGCAAGCCCAGCACTGCCATGACATTCAAGTTCATCATGAGTGTATGCAAATTTCTGACCATGACATCCCTGGGAATCGAACAAAACAGTAGATCTTTTATATTCCGCGCATACTGTAGTCGGAACAACTAGCACAAAGGAAAGACCTCTTTAAGACATAAAAATCCTGTCTTATTATTCAGTTATTTAATGCATGTCATTCATATGAACAATCGCAGTCTGATTTAAAGGACAGATTAATTGCGGCGTTTAGACAGACTGTAATCCTTTAAAATCACACTTTATTGTTCGGGTTATTCACCTTAATGCATGTTATTCTGAACCTATTAATAGGAAAGGAGTGCAAACTGGACATCTGAATTTAACAGCATGTCAAGAACACACTGTACAGATTGCCACGTATGCATGTTCTATGGTTAATTTTTTTTTATGTCATACGAAACACGATTTCTAGAGAAATAAATATACTGTGTATACATTATATATATTATAATATATAGCAACAGATTCACTTTACAGGATGTGTGTCCATGTGGGTTTCCGAAAAATATGAAACTGAGAGAAAAAAAGAAACAGTTTAATTGCGATACCTGGTTCATTAATTACGATGACGCTCATGCTTCAGGCAACACATTTATACACTGACGCCATCTAAACCGCCAATCAGAGCCGAGCTGCTGCTCGGTAACAAACAACTGGGCGGGGCTACTCCCATCATTCTGATTGCGTCTCGGAGGAAGWAAGGGAAGGAGGAGGCCATGGAGCCAGCCGAGCTTCCAGTGTCAGAAGAAACGGAAGAGAGTGAGACAGAGAACGTGTGTGTGTGTGAGAGAGAGAGAGAGCGAGAGATGGGGGTTGGGGACGAGAGACAAACATAGGATACTGTGAAGGCTTCAGGCGGAGAAAGTGATAACGAGGAACAGAGAGAGAGAGAGAGAGAGAGAGAGAGAGAGATGGCGAGAGGAGGGTGTGAGGTTATTTATAGTGTGTTTTTTTTCTCCATACTGCTAATGCTCTCTCGCTCTTTCTCTCTATCTCTCACACTCTCACACAGGGAAATCTTTGCAGCTGAGGAGACAGCTCAGTGAACTCCAGCAGCTCCTCCATCATTCCGTCTCCTCCACCTCTATAAGGTAGCYCAGATGCTCAGCTCGTTCATGGAGAAAACAAACAGAACAAACCGTCCAAAGCTCTGCGTCACTTCACTGTCACCGCCTCACTGCACGGCGCTCGCCGGGTTCGGCTTTAGGAAAAAGCGCACAAGCGCATAAAAATGTGCTTAATAATGAGAATTCCTAGAAATCCTCGAGCTGTCATACACACTGTGGTGCGAAATAATCAACGAGGACAGAGCCGCTGTTACCAGAGTTCCTTTAACAATCCATCCTGAAGTGTTCTACTGTTCTGGTGTCACATTTATTATCAGCTAACGAGCCACACGCTTACTTTTTATCTGTCTAGAGTTACCTTTGTCATTCCCCTCACTAACCTCTCTTACTCTCTCTCCTGAACCTCATAAAAATTAAAATAAAAACTAAGAACGTCGCTTAAGAAGCCAAATATTGTGTAAGTGTAATCTCCTCTGTCCTGAACACATYCAAGCTCTACCTCGAACTCATACAAAACACCGACACTGAAATCTTCCTTAGAAAATGAGAAGCGTCCGTCGTGCAGTAACCCTGTGACTTTTATGACACGTTTGTTCCTCCAATTACTGCATGGTGATTCATCTAAAACATTTAYGCACCAAACATTTCAGTAGATTTATGTTTAGCAAAGAAAGTATGACACCGGATCATTAACATACACTAGATACACATCCTACAGTCCATAACGGATGGTATATAAGGGATAAAAATGTTAACGTATTTTATAAGCAGTAATTTATCATAGTGGTTTATAAAAATTAATTTTTATAGAGAATTTATAATCGCATTTTGGAGGCATGAATTAATCATAAGGTCTCAACGGAATTTAATTTGCTCTAAATGGATCTCTAAYCATCATGAGCTCATAATAAACAAGCTCGGTGCTCTGTGCAGTTGATTAATCTGATTGGACGGCATCATGTGGCGCAGTACGTCTATTCACCTCTTTGTTGCTATAGATGAGTATTGCTTTGTCAACACCTAATCTTTACCAAGGGGCGACCTCCGGTTCAGAAAAATGAAGCCAATGCCAAAGTGCCAAAAAGTGCAGTTCTTCAAATGTCCACTGGGGGCCGGTTCCAAAAGCGAGTCAGTCCCAACAGCTCCCCATGTTAAACTGCCCCACTTTATACTGGCAATAAACGTTTACAGCCTGGTATAAAAACTTTTTTTAGTTTCTTGTTTTTATGTAACTCATCAATTAAAGTTATATTAAGCCGTAAAGGTATGCATAATTAAGGGTGTGGCCGATTTGCGTGACAGCAGCATTGCAGGTGTGAAAATCACTAGAAAATCAATAAAAAAACACTAAATCATCACTTTAACTAACAAGCTAACTGGAATCGTTGTAGTTTAACTTAACACAAGAAATGAAGTAGTTGACACAAGATGTGCAGGGTATGGATGATGGAGTTCAATCGAATGCATTAGCATATAAATTGCCGCCCTAGTAGACATGTTCCAACCAATAGCCAGGCTCTGTTCCATCCGCACATTCTKCCATTTATGGATTAACCGAGGGTTGCGAGGAGACAACTTCTGCCAAGAAGGCGGCGACCACAGCTTCCACAGTTGAACMTCTAAACCTATGTCTTCAGAAAACCCATGGTTGATGTCATGTCATGTCTAGATATTTTTATACAGTCTATGGTCGTTACCTTCTTTTATAATTAAACTACATAGTTTMRCGTTCTCTTCAGCTGTTCTAGCATGGCATCTTCACCATCCAGGTTTCACCATGTGTGTACGTTGTGGTTATCCGAGTTACGACAGCCTGCCTGTTAGCTCAGGACGTTCTCTTAGGACCTCTCCCATCAACAACATTGCAAACCTGACACTCACTGGATGTTTTTTTGGAGCTGTTTTCAGCACCATTCAYATTTCGGTGGGAACTCTAGAGACTGTTACAGTACGTGTGAAAATTCCCAGAACATTTTCCAAAATACTCAAACCGCCAGCCCATCTGTCATCCTCAGCCATGCCAAAGTCACTGAGATTACAGGTTTTCTACTGTTCTGATGTTAGATTGATTGGTTAAATCCGTGCTCTACATACTGTCATCTGTATGTATGTATTATGAAGCTTAATGGYTGAAATGAGGAGAATTACAGGACGGTTTCCACARACATAACCACATCTGAGCTCCGTCAGTGCTGCCTTTGTGATTGTTGAAAGGTGTTTATGACAATAGCATGCACAGGCTGCCTCCTTATGAATAATATATCACGCTAGTGGTGATCCTGTACGAGGCACATAAACATAAGGAAATGTACATTTCTCAAAGAAATCACATCCCTATTCATATGTTCTCGCTGAATGAGAGTGAAGCACTGAACTGTTACTGTTTAATTATACCGTAATGGAGGACGTTAACTAAGTAATCTCCATTTTCTCTTACTGCAGCACCGTGGCACTGAGAAACGTTTCCTTTTCTGCCAGTTAATTATAGCTCCGAATGCGTCATGGCATTGTGGAGGAGAGCGAGCGGTCATGTGCTTCGCTGTGTGTTCTCCCCTCAATGGAGCTGACAGATGGCGTACCGGGCGTGAAATGGGAACGGACATCAGCCTGCAGGAATATACCATCAACTAGGGGTTGAGATCTCAGCTGGCACAGGAGCGATAAATAAATACGTGTGGGTATAGATGTCTTACCAACAGCCTGATAAAAAACAATTGCTGTAGGAAATGTACTCACTTTCCATTTTGCTAATGAAAAGACTTAAAGTGCTGATGAATTACATGCTAATGAAGTTACGCTTATTAAAATCCCATCATTTTTTCCCCTACGAGCTGCTGCAGATTTTTATCAGCATTTCGGCCGGACTAGTTAAATACGAACAATCATTATTCCCATAAAATTCTTCCAGCCTTTTTCTGAGTAATTTATTTCAAGAGGTTTCCATCTGTCCACACACTCGCTGTGTTAGCTTAGCACACAGCCTTATACGACACCAGCCACTCCTTAAAATTGCATGCTACATTTTAAAAAACTTCCGGTTAAAGGACAAACATTTTTACCCCATTGACCTAATTGAAAATAATTGAAGGATATATGAATATTTATGAGTATGACATCTGGACATACAGTATGACGCACCCCATAGTTTCCTTACGTATTTTCCATGGCTAGTCATCTTGCTACGCGCTAGTTAGCTATTGACGGGATTTCAAAATCTTGAATAATATATATAGTGTAATGAGGTGAATCACCTTCAAACCAATTTATAGCGTTTATAATTTGCCATGACACCCAAACTCTGACCAAACTACAAACAAATCTACCATATTCTAAATAGAATACGACCAGATGTATCATAACAACAAGGTTCTAACCTAAATACAAACAAATTTACAAAAACAACAATGTTATAAACAAGATACAGCCAAATCTACCATATCCAC
>QMIH01001514.1:114607-129255 GCA_003987875.1 Clarias batrachus | reverse complement strand
ATATAATGTGGTCAGATTTCTTACAAGTAATCTAAATTTGTTAATGATGAAAACTATTAGACTTAATCAGTTAAAGTATGAAATCAGTTTAAATGTATGTGGAACAAGATCCAATTACTTAAATTGTATGTGACTGATTTAAATACAAATCTCAGCAAATGGAATCGTTTAGAAGTGCAAATTAAGCTGTTCCATACTCCAGTCAGTTGAGGGCGACAACAGCAGCAGCAGCAGCAGCAACATTTTCATGAGCATTTTACACTGGATCAAGTTGGATCATGACCTCATTGTAAGGTAAGTTCGTCTGTAGTCATATTTCATAATCTGTTGGTTTCTGCATATGTAAGTGTTTTCTAAAAAGTTCCAACATGTACACAACTTCACACAATGTAAATATTTAAAATGCATTTATTTATTTATTTTTATTTATTTTTGCATTTAATACAATGTTTAGACACTTTTTATATAGAAGGTTTCAGTAAAAAATCCTATAATGCCCACAGGACATGAAACATTCCCCATAAATAACTATTAGTTATTTAACTATTAGTTTAACTATTACTATTTCATTTACTTTAAGTGGCATGCCTCTCACTTCAGAAGTGAAGAATCCAGAAAGTCAGTTTCTCAATTTCAAAGAACGGACTTGACTTATATAATATATTGCTTCTGCATGACTCTGCGTTTCATTTGCAATACAGCCAGTGTACTCAAAATAAAATACATCCACTGTTTTAACCACTACGGAGACATCACAGTCAGCGGTAGTTTTTACTCAGGCTGTTTTGGGTGCCTACATGAGTGCGGAGCATCTGTATTGCCTGCCTGGAGCTCAAATCTCTGAAAACAGTGTGGAAGTTTTTTAAATAGACGCTATCTTCAATAACCGTTGGAGGTTTTGAGCTGTACACACATACATTCTTGTCTAAACAACTCTTAAAACTACACTTTGTGACACAATAACAGTCAAATTTCAAACACTTTGCAGTGACTTTGTCAAAATTCAAATTGCAAAATACTGTAGTTTTCAACTATAACTAAACCTGCAAAATTATGTGATTTGAAATACTGTATGTTTGGTACATGGATCACTTTAAACAACACTAACTAGAGACACGATTTATTGGCTGTGTTAAAGACACCCTTAATTTCAAAATTAACAGTCAACCAGGGCAAGTGTGAATAAAGTCAACTAGTTTATGAAACAATGTTACTCGTTAGTTAAAGTGATTGTTAAATCACAAGCAATGTGGCACAATGCACAGCCAGGCACTGTTGTATGAGGTGCTGTATAGGGCTTAAATCAAACTTCACTCATGCACACATGTGAAACAGTCACACACACTACTAAGTGCTCAAACAAATATATATTAAATGTGCGCACAAAACATGCACACATGAACCTTTGAGACGGGCACAAGCACAAACTTAAAATAGGTGTGTGTGCACAGAGAGTCTGTGTGTGTGTGTGTGCATCTTATGACTTTATAATATATGAATATCACTGTGACTGGTATTGACACAACTCCTTCTCTTTATTTACTTGCACAGGCATCCATAGGCATCTCTGTCATTCAGGCAGTGGGTGCAGGACCTGGAGATGAAGCTACAGATGTTGGTGTGATACTTGATGGTGTGGATACTGTGCATGGATGTGTGATGCTTTTGGATTCATTCATGTATTTAACCTGAACTCCCCAAAGTAAATCAAGTGCATTTAAAGCGTTGCAGAAAATCCTGATGAAACTAGATAGTCACCTAAAGTCCACTGAAAATTAAGATGCTTCAGTGATTAATTAACAGACATTTCCTTCTTCAAAGCAAGTGGGTTGACTTGTTCCAAATGTCCATGCTTTGTACTGTTAAAGTGAACTTTTAAACTTCAGTATTTAAAAGTTGAATTTAGTTATTGGTGGTTTTAGTTATTTTATATTTGCTGTGGAATGTTTATCCTATACGACGATCTCACAATTAAACATGTATAGAAGAGTGTGATGGTGCAAAGACACCACTGAGCCCTATGACTCTGAATGTTATTGTAATAAGCACATCTGTTACCAGGTTTACTTTTTATCTGTCTACCTCAAGTTCTACAGTTTTTGTTTACAGTTGTTCAAGAAACTTACCTCTTATGTTTTACTACCATTTTATTTTGCTGAGGTTGTTAATCTCAAAATAAAATCTTAAAAGATTATGTGTGGTTAGATTTTGTAGCATTTTGTGATTAGGGAAGGGATTTGGGAGGAATTTAAATATATGAATATTAATATCCTTGATTTATTAATAATAATTATGTAAATACATTTAAAGTAAGTTGGGTTGATATAATACATAATTCTCAATCTTATGAATCTAAAACAAATTTTATTCATTCATTTTTTATTTACATACATTTCTATTTACATATAACTTGCAAGTTAGAATCACGTTTTATTAGTTTGGTTATGCTAAAAATATATAGTCCAGATGGATGGGAATTTTCACATGCCATCAAATTGCATAAATCTTATTTGTTAGGCCTATTTTTTTTTTTTTTTTTTGAGTGCATGTGTATTTTTCCTCAATGAAGCAAACCTTGAAGTGAGACTTTTTTCCAGGCCCCCTCCTGCTTGATGCAAATCTTGAATCCTCAGGTTGATCTATCCCATCACTAGATTCTAGCATTACCATAGTTCTTATGTTGCTGGCTTTTTTTTGTGTGTGTGTTTGTGTGTGTGTGTGTGTGTTTGGTTTTTATAGTGTAAAAATTCACCATATTAAATATTGATCTGCTTTGCATGCTGGCTACATTTGTGAGTGCATCATTTCCTTACATGACAGGTGCCTTTATTTTAAACCATAAAGCCTCAGAGAAAGACTCTGGCATTTAAAGTATAATCACACAGCAACAGCCAAGGATTGGCTGAATTTCAAATCTGTATTGTAACTCCCATTCCTGGTCTGTACTGACAGACACTACATTAAAAATGTGTAGAAATAGGTATGTTTGTAAGTAATTAAATAATTAAAGTTTTACAAGTATGCCTATGTTTAGAGGAATACAGGGCTTGGTTGCCATTGGTTTTCTACTGCAAAACATATTATATAAAATGCTTTATTGTATTAAACAACATAAACGAATTATATTTATTTGATTAAATCACTGTAAATGCATGTATCAATAAATATTCAGGTTGTAATCATTGTGCTGACATGTTATTTTCTGTTTTTTAGATCGTAATCTGATCCTGGAGAGTCCTGTCCACCCTGTGACTGAGGGACGTCCTCTGACTCTACGCTGTTTAGATCGAAACACAAAGCCCTCAAACCTCCGAGCTGATTTCTATAAAGATGGATCAGTTCTCCAGACACAGACTACAGGAGAGATGATCATCCATAAGGTCTCAAAGTCACATGAAGGTTTCTACCACTGTAAACACCCAGAGAGAGGAGAGTCAGAGAAAAGCTGGGTCTCAGTCAGACGTACTAAATCATGTAACTATTAATTTAAATAAAACTATGACTTCATGTGTTCAACACAATCTCTTTACATAGCATAACATACTGGTTACTTATTGTCATGTAAAAATGATTATATAATGGTAAAATATGAAGTGTTTACATGCTGTCCTTGTGTACTAGTGAAAATGAACTTATCTGTACTGCAGTTGTAGCTACAACATGCACACAATTTAGCATGGAAAACAACAAAAACACATGGAAATGCATAAAAACACACAAAAACCCTCTTATTAAGATTAATACTGCATTTAAATGTTATTTCCATCATGTGTAAGCTCCATACATGCTGGTCGGTAGTTTATTGATGGGAGCAGGCTGCCTGTCTGATGCTCACCTATATTCATTATGGTCTTGCTTACAGTTCTTTAACTGAAATTAGTAGGATTTGGAACTACTGAATTACTGGACTGTAAGTGAGCAATGAGGTGGATATTCAATAGAGGTTTGTTGTGATTTATTCAACTGCAGTAAATCCACTGCAAATGCAACCATTTATCCATTAGTCAATACATTTTCTTTTCATTTTTGATGTTTTAAAAATCCATGGTTCAATCAAACTGCAGATAAAACCGCTGCACCAATATACATTGTAAGGTAAATTAACTACTGTCTTATAGCAGGGTAGTAGCCCTAAGAATGATAGAAACCAGTGAGATTGAAAGAAGAATGTCCATACGTCTTGACATGGGCCTTGTGTAACTGGTATGCACCGGAGGGAGGGTGCATGGCACCCAGAGACATGACACGAGTGTTTGTTGGTTCTCCATACTCAGTTTGCTTTCATTCCATGAACAGTATGTTTAGCCTTTAGTTAATGCCATCATTTAAGCGATAGGTCTGTTGTTTCTTTTATTGCATTTGTGTGGTTTACTGTTATTCCTGATTTAATCTAGATCTGCATAACCCTTTAATTCATAACACTTTACTTTTGTAATATACTGTATTAGAAGAACAAATCTGTAAGTAATTAATGTGCATAATTGATTACATTGAGTTTATACAGTATTTATACTACAGCATAACTCCTAAATTTCTAGTTATGTCTCCTGTGAGAGTAAATATCACTTTTAGGCTACTGGGGAAATCTGTCAGTAGATTTGGCCTCCTGCAGGTATACACGTGTAACAGTTCTTCCTTCATGACGTGCAGGGAGTGACTAGTACTGCTCACAAGTTTTTGACAGTGAGATCCTTACAGGCTTTTTAAGCTCTTTGCAACCAGAGCATTTCATTTAGTTTTTTTTTTTCTTCTTCACATAAATATAATAGATCTTTGTATACCTGCTCTCCTTTTCATGAATCCTTCTGCAATTTAAAGGGTTTGAATTAATGTCTGAACTCATTATGCAAAAGTTTCTTCAGAAATCTAGGTCATCCGTAATAACATTTTATGGATCTTTTTCAACATCAAACTGTCACAGTTACTGACAAGAGACTGCACAGTCTGTCACATGCTTCTTCCAAGGCACTTGAAGCCACAGACAGCATCTGTTCGAGTTGCTGCTTATGCACTGTAAGGGAGCCGCATAACACACTCAGAGAAAAGTGCTATCTGCCCATTTTCATGTTTCTGAGCTCACAGATAGCCATAATTGGCTAATTCACCATGATTAATGTGGGATTGCAAACCCCCCACCATGAAACAGTACAGCCACTCCTCTCTTAGCTCCTTGCTATAGATGACTGTACAGTAGCATCACTTTGGAAACAAACTCATGATATCTGAATGAAAGAGTAAACATATTTCTGTTTTACTGTTTTACATTACTGCTGTGTCACTCGGGAGTACACTCCTCTAAGCAGGCTTGGGAGGAAGAGTTTCAGCTGATCTCCCAGCTTGTATTTTATTTCCTCTGTGCTTTTCAGGGCATTGTCAAAAGATATAAACTTCTTTTGCAGTGTTTGTCTTGGTGTGTGTGTGTGTGTGTGTGTGTGTGTGTGTGTGTGTGTGTGTGTGCGCGTGTGTGCGCGTGTGTCTCTTACAAGCTCTATCGTGGATATGCTAAATAACACAAACTAACACAGATTTGAAACACATGCATGCATGCAATAGGAAAAGCATCCTCAATATTTGTCATAATGTTCCTTTAACTCATTAGCTATGCCAGTTGAAGACAGATAACTATCTTGGTAACCAACATGCACTTACCATTTACAAATGCAGGTGTTGTTTAATGATTGTGAGTACAATTCCCACAGACAAATGCCTTACTTCGGCAAGTTAGTGACAAGATATCTGTCAAATTTGTAGGATCAGGTGTCACTTGCTGTACTGTGTTTGACACGAAAATGGTGAATGTCAACCGGCTCTTCATTCACCAGAAAGTAATAATATAATAATAAAAATAATAATAATAAAAGCCTTAACCAAGCAAATAGGTTTTCAGAGTCCTGAACACAAATGAGAAGGCTACTTCATACCTGTGGAGAAGAAATCTCTGCCCCTCCTTTATCCTTCATTATTTGAAGCAATATATTTTTTTTCCTAATCGTTATTACAAATAGAGTATATGTTTGTTTACATGCATTTGTTTATTTATTTGTGCACTTGTTTTTGTAGGGCGTCCTAAAGCCATGATATCCATAAAACCTGATAAACCTGTGTACAGAGGAGAGAATGTTACTCTCAGATGTGAGATACAGGGAGGAGGAGACACTGAGTGGACATACAGCTGGTATAAGAATAATAAGAGTCTCCACACAGAGGGAGAAGACAGAGTCTATACAGACAGCACAAATCAGGAGATCAGTATCAGGACTGTTAATGACTCTGACAGTGGTGTCTACACCTGCAGAGGACAGAGAGGTGAATCTCAGAGCTCAGAGATGAGTGATGCTTTTACACTGACAGTATCAGGTGAGTCTGAGACAACATTGGATTTGATAGTTTTACATTTGCACTTCAGTTATGATGAGGCAGTGTGATTAAATGTACATGGCCAAGGGAAGGTCTAGCAAATCTCAAGTTATCATGTTTTTGCCATTAACTAGTACTTTCGTCAATGAGAGCTTAAGAAATTTGAGGAATTTAGTAGTTTAATTTTCACCTAGAAAACATACATATACCAATGATGGACCGCTTGTTTAGTTTGTTTGTTTGTATGTTTGTTAATATTAATAATACATTAATAGACAAAAATAATCTAAATTGTTTAAATTTGGTGCATCAAATTTGGGTAGATTTTTATGTTGTTAATCATCCCCTAGTGCATGGGTCTCAAACTCAGTTCCTGGAGGGCCGCAGCCCTACAGAGTTTTGTTCCAACCATAATTAAAAACACCTGATCCAACTAAACATGTCATTAAGGCTTCTTTGCAAACTACATGGTATGTATGTTGGAGCAGGGTTGGAACAAAACTCTGTAGGGCTGCGGCACTCCAGGAACTGAGTTTGAGACCCCTGCCCTAGTGGATTGGGGGATTGAGGGTAAAGAACTGGACATGTTTGGAAAAAAGTTCTGAATGTTGTGCAATCATAATACTACCTGTAATGGTAAACTTTAGTTTTGCACTCCTTATCTGAAGAGTTTTCACCACAAAGCACAATCAGTGTAATTCGTTTCAGAGTGAAATCAAGCAATAGTGTAAATTCTCTGTTCAAGTCCTCAAACGTCCAAGCTGCTATCTATAAATACGGATCAGTCCTTCAGTCCTGTTTATATTTACTCTGTACTGTATAAAAGCTCAAACTCTGCTCTCTTTCCTTCTCGTCTCAGGTTCTAGACCAAGTAATCCAACAGTAGTGGCTGTCGGACTGGGTGTGGCTATTTTGTTTGTGATTTCATTAATTGTAATAATTCTGATGCGGCGCCAGAGAAAAAAGAAAGGTTTTTATAACTGCATTAACTACATTATAGTTGATATAATAGTATTTACTTACAATATAGATTGTAGATTTGGTTATTTCAAATAAACAAATAAACGAACAAACAAATAAATAAATAAAAAGTGCATCCATTACTATTAACACTCTGTTCATATGAAGAATCTGTCTCCCTCTATAGGAAAACAGCAGAAAACCAATCATCCATCAGAGCATAATCAGAGTCGGCCAAGTGCTGAAGACGCTCAGTCAGGACACACACCACTTGAGGATGGTCAGACCCTGTCTCAATCATTTTTACATTTGTTAATAAAATCTTTCAGGAACTTTTTATCTGTATGAAGTGCTCACATTGATGCCACTGTGAATCAGTGTCTTGTAGTAATTATCACACTGCACTGTGATCAGGTGAAGCTGCAGCTGAGAGCAGTGAAGTCATGTTTGCACCGGTCACAAAGAAAACCAAGGGAAACAAGAAGAATGGTAGAGTATTTTAATGCTCATTCAATTCATGCAAATAAGAAACGTTACAGTCTCCAATATATTCAGTTATCTACTAGACTAAAAATGTCTGTCCTAAAAAGATGCCACATGCTGAATTATAAAGACAATTCTCTTATTATAGAAATGAGAATGGAGCTTTTAACAGCACTGTGGTATAAGTGATGCTGTAATGTTTAATGTATTATAAGGCTGGTGATCAGTGTGTGACGTTGTTGTTCTCTGATACTGCAGATGCTAATGCTGAACCCAGTGGTAGTGATGTGACTTATGCTGAACTGGAAATGAAACAGAAGAAAACAGCTAAAGGAAAGACAGGTATAAAATCAGGACATGATGTGTGTGTAGATGGATTAAATTATTTGGAGATTAATTCCAGATTTCTTTTTCTAATTAGAAACAGCCAGTGTGGATGCTGACATTGTTTACTCAGAGGTGAAGCTGAACAATTAGAATTGGAATTGGAATTGGAATCTGCTGCCATTAGAATGCATGAGAGTCTGGGCCACGGGCGTGGTACAGGGTCCTCAGTTGCCCTCACAAGAGATTTTGCTGCATAGATCATACACACTTGCACGTATGCAGGTGTACTCATGCAGGGGTGTGTGTATGTCTCCTGCACAGCAGCCCCTCCTCCCTTGCTTGTTCACCTATCCACTAGAGGGCAGTACTGGGTAATGGTAAAAATTTGCATGTTTAAAAAGAGCAGAGAACAAGCAGCTGAACACAGGAAGCAGAGAGCAAGTGTTTCATTAGTTTTTGTGTTGTGAAACTTATCATCTGAGTTTTCATTATTTCTTATAAGGGAAATCCGCTTTGATGTACAAGTGTTTTGCTAAACACGCCCCCTTCTGTAAACAAATTATGTTCGCAATCTTCCACTGTATTGTTGTTTTTATTAATTTGTTAATATTACTTTTTGAAATAAGACTTTCTCAGTAATTTGTCATCGATTGCTTATGTCACTTGTCACTTATTTTAGCCATTCCTTAATTAAATTAATTTAACCAGTCACTCATGTCTTGCTGTAATTTATTTACACATTTTATAGACATTTCTCAATTTCAACCATCATGTAACACATTTGGCAAGACAGCGCAAATAGAGATGTTAAAACATTAACAAACTGTAAAACTGAGAGGGTCACATGAACCATAATCACAAAGATTAACCGTCAGTCCAAGACAAAATGCTAAGAAATCAGAGCTTACACCAAACACAAACAACTGAGAACTGGAAACTGGAAATCACAAGACTGTAAGAAAGCACTTTGAAATAAAATTCCCTCCCAAAGACAAAAAGTACAGAAGTGCATAGCACATAGGAGAGATCCCTGATTGTAACTTTCATAGAGCTCTGACATAATCAATTGAGGACAGTTCTATAAAATTAAACTAATGGAATTGGATTGTATAATACTAAAGGGTCAGTAAATAAGGCACATATATGGTAGCATCATTTATAGGAGAGACAGAGGAGTTGATGGTGGAATTCAGTAGAAAGCAGGAGAAGACCCACGTCATCAACAGTAGCCCAGTCAAGTCAAGTCAAGTAGGCTTTTATTGTCATTTCAACCATTTACAGGTCAGTACACAGTGAAACGGAACAACGTTCCTCCAGGACCAAGGTGCTACATACTGGCCATACTTAGATCATTCTTACAGTACCATAGAAATCAATGGCAATTCGTATGATCCTCAGTAAAAAATAAATAAAAAATAGATTAAAAAAAAAAAACATAAAATAAAATTAACTAAAATCTCATCAATATCTGTTGTTTAAACAAAATGTTACTTTCAAAATCACATCAAGCCAATCTGATGATTTGGCCCCTATATATTAGGCAGTGAACCTTTTTCCTGAAATTAATGTGTTCGGAGCAGAAGAAAATGGGCAAGCTTAAGGATTTTAGTGACTTTGACAAGGGCCAGATAGTAATGCTTAGAGGACTGAGCCAGAACAACTCCAAAACTACAGCTTTTGTGGGATGGTCCTGGTCTGCAGTAGTCAGAAACTGCCAAAAGTGATGAAAAAAAGAAAAAAAAGTAGTTACATCTGTCTGTGATACTTTCTTTAGTTTTTAATTATTGAAGCACTGCAAAAATATAGTTGATATTTAACTGGAGATAACATTTCCTGACATACTGGTACCACTTTGTGAATTTTTTTTTATGTTATCAGAATATAATTCCCATATAGCTTTTAGATTGGTAGCAATTTTTAATACATTGATTTAACATTAATTATGAATCAACTACTTGACTGTTATCATTAACCTTGGAAATTGAATAAAATGTACATAAAAGAAAAAAAAAAAAAAAAACATATGTTGTCCGCTGAACTCTAGACAACCAGTGCTTCAGCCGTGCTGAGTTACATCACTCCGCCCCGGTACCATACTTCATAACAGTGGTGCTGAGCAGCTGATACTCTTTTAGCACCATGGTGGGCCTGTTAAATTTTCTCTCTATGCACAGATTGCGCAAGATCAGAGCAGGGAAACAAAAAATGCATTTACAAAGTAAAGAAACTTTAAACTACATAAAAATAGCCATGTAAGTGAGGTGAAGATACCTTTTCCTAATGGTCACTGCACACACAAACATTGGCTCGTACTGGCTGCAGTCAAAGTTTAAAATAAATAAATAAATAAATAAACCACAATGCCTCCCTTTAACTAACTATGTAATTCATTTTTAATAAATATTACATTAAAAAACACGAGAAAAGGATGCCAATATATACAGTGGGGTGTTATTTAATTTTATTTTATTTTTTAGGAATTATTATTTTCTAATTACTTAAAAGCCTGAGAGCAGAGCTTGTGTCTGTGGTGGTTTTGGATCTTCTCCTTTTTCTTCTTCTTCTTTTAATAAATGGCATAAAGTAAAGTGAAGTAAAGGAGGAGGTGTGAATGTCTCATAATCAACGAGAAACCATGCTGGATAAAATAATGTCACTGCTATTTATGTTTATCTTATGTGTTATTTAATATGTTATTGATGCAACACTGCTTACTGTTTACATGTCTGGTGTTTGAGCATTAAAGGGAATTTAAAGCCAGTGTGTGTTTAGGGAACAAAGTGTTTCCAGAGGCGGGTAATAGAGCAGAGTGTACCCTTTTTGCTTTAACATACACTGCAACATATTTTGACTAAAACTAGGTACACTTGCATGTCCAGAATGAGCAAATACTCATTGAAGGTTATTTATGCAGTGTAAGTGTAAAAAACATAAGTTGTCAGATTTGTGTTTGTAAAAATACAAGCTTGAATTTCCCAATGGCTCTCTCTCTCTCTCTCTCTCTCTCTCTCTCTGAGAGGTCACAGGAAGTGGAGACACTTCTCTGCCAGTCAGTCATTAGAGGAACAAGATGAAGCTCAGTCCACTCCCTGTGATTCTTTGTGAGTAAATGTTTACCTACTTTTAAATGACTTACTATTATTTGTGAAGGAAGACATTTTTTCAAGGTTTAGGGAAAAAACAAATCTTGATTAGTAAATGACTGATTTGTTTAATTTGTTTTGTCTGACAATAGGTTTTCGGCAGCTATTTAATAGTTCTGTTTTCTTTTTAACAATGTTACCAGAAATCATGTTTTGTGGTCATGGAAAAGCTTTAACGGTGTTTCAGAGGCCCACATTACTGGTTTATACAGTATGTCAGGATGGACAAAAGATCCATGTTCTCTCTCTCTCTCTCTCTCTTACACACATGCGCACACATGTGTGGCCAAAGGAAACTTAATAATCACAATAATGAAATATTGATGGTAGAGATGGTCAAGAAGGTGCAATAATGTAATGTGGAGTCAGAAGGACTCTGAGAAAAACCTTGCTTCAGTGCCCTGTAGTTTGTTTAATGAAGCCCTGTGCTGGAGCATCACAAATGAGGCAATCCAGGGTCAAATCGAACTTCTTCTCTGCAACAGTGAGGCCTTGCTCAAAAGAGGAAACCTCCTCAATAAAAAGTGATGGAGAAACCGATTGGGGTCATGTGATGAGAAATGGATTCGTTTCAAAAAGGAATTTACCCAATATTGACCATTGCTGCTATGGAGAGCTCTTTGAATAAGGGCAATCAATCAGTGTTCACTTGCAATGTGACTTTGTGAGGTTGGGACAGCAGTGTTTCCTAATTTTGCTTCAAAATACAGAAATAAGCATACTTTCCACCACCAGCTGATTTGTCCACTATGGGTCTGCTGTTTTTATTATGGCCTTAATATGATTTCATTAAAAATCTTAAGCAAGCTATCAGCTACATTTTGTGTGACTCCAGACTGTATCACACACTGACACAGATCATTTGGCAAATCATTAAAATTTGTTGATATCAGAGTCACTGTCAAAATATTCTACCTCACTAAAGTTACTGATGCAGACACTGAATTTTTCATTGTCAATGTCAATTTCAATGTTACTCATGTTGACAGTGGCAAAAATTGTTATAAAGGATGCCTTTTGTTACTGAAATGGTGTCACAGTCTTCATCATGTGCGACTTATGTTACGTTTAGTTGCTTAAGAGCTTGAAGAACTATTATTGAATTGGTTCCATCTTGTAACTAAACTCACTTCAGGACATGTTGCCATGTTTTCAAAATCAGTTGAAAAAAAAATAAAATAAAAAAAAATAAATTAATAAAATATATATATATATATTGAATGAAATCTGAATATATGGATTGAAAACTGATATATATTGAATGAAAAGTCTGAATATATTGAATGAGACATGACGTCATCGCAACACAGCGCCATCTTTAGAAAGGATGAGTAAGTCGGCGAGAAACTTGGTTGCTGCAATTGTGAGAAATGAAGAGATGGTCAACACATTGATGAGTGCGTGTACGGCCCAAAGTGGTGGCACAAGCCGCCACTCAGTATCAGACTACGGATGAAGACATTTATTCGCTATTTCACCGCGGAAGACCGGTGTTATGCGCTAAAATGCCCCCACTATTTAATATCTGTAAAATATTATATTAGACCAGAAATTTATAGGTTTATGATTTAGAAATAAAAAATTAGACCAAATGGATTTGATTATAAAATAAGCATTATAAAAAAATTACATGTTGTATAGGGAAAAAATATAAATTATTATTTTTTATATACAAGATGTATTTTTGATATTGCTTATTTAATAATAAAAATAATTTCGTAAAATTTTTCATCATAAATATTTATTTAGTGCAAGCATTTTTGTATTACATGACAAATCCCTGTAAAATAAATGTGCCACAAAATAAACATTATATGAGAATTTGTATTCATGGTCTCGACACCTGTCACGTGCCAAGGGTTAATTATAATAGTTATATCATATTTGATAACAATAAACCTATGAATTTATGTTGTAATATAATATTTGATAGTGATTATGTAGGGGGGGGTGCAATCTGTGGCAGGGGGGCATTTTAGCACATAACACCGGTCTTCCGCGGTGAAATAGCGAATATATTTCTTCATCCGTAGTCTGATACTGAGTGCGGCTTGTGCCACCACTTTGGCACCACTTTAACACGCACTCATCAAAGAGTTGACCATCTCTTCATTTCTCACAATTGCAGCAACCAAGTTTCTCGCCGACTCACTCATCCTTCCTAAAGATGGCGCTGTGTTTCCATAACGTCATGTTTCATTCAATAAATTCAGACTTTTCATTCAATATATCAGTTTTCAATCCATATATTCAGAATTCATTCAATATTATATATATATATATATACACACACACATTTGGCTTCAGTAAAATTCCACTGCTCTGTTGCATTAATTTGTATCGGGATCAATATGTATGACAGTCAGATTCCATACATCCTCAATAAACTCCTTGAAGTCTATGGCATTTACTTAAATTGGTTTACATTTATACATGATGCAACTCAGTATATCGTATTCCTTACAGCTGAGTTCAGTGGGCCTATTATGCTTTTAATTATATATTGAAAAAAAAATAATTTTAATCATGTTCTGTGTTTCTGTTCTGTTTTAGTGCTGATTTTACTTCTACCAACGCCACATGCTCAAGGTGATTTACATTAATGTGTTTATTTATGTGTCTAAATACAATTTAAGCTAAGTGAGTGTTACATTATCGTGAAAGTGTTTTTTTTTTTTTTTTTTTCCATTAGTGTAATCAGAACATGTTTAAATGTTCGAATTGTAAAGAAAGGAAGTCACTTATTAAGACACTGTCAGGGATAACCTCTAGAGGGCGCCAAAGCGCCCTGTGTTTTTGTGTTGTGTAGTTCTTTTTTAGTTTCAGTGTTAGACTTCATTTCCCGATTGGCAACTCGGTCAGGTCACGTGGGCGCGCACCTGATCCGAGTTGATAATTAGTTTCATTATATAAGTTGTGTTTGAGTTATAGTTGTTGGTCTTGCATTTGTTACAGTAAGTTTGAAAAGGTGGATGTCTCTCGTTTGTTCTATTCGTGTTTTAGTTTCGTTTTATTATTAAAGTGTTTTGTTTCTTTATTTCCCTGTTTACATGTTTTACAATAAAATATATCGTTTCCCTGAACCATCTGGATCCTCTGCATTTATGCCTCATACAACCCCGAAGCGTGACAGACACTTTAACTAACCTTTTTCAGTCTTTCCTTTCTAATCAGTTTTTCTCATGTTCAATCTAAAATGGTGGTAAATTCTAACACATTTTGTGTGTGTGCAGATTCTCTACATTTTTTTAAACAAACAAAAAACAAAAACAAACAAACAAACAAATTTATATATACAGTGCACCTGTGTATATACAATACAATACAACACAATACAACACAATACAATACTCTGTGGCAATGTAGTGCACACACATA
>QMIH01001514.1:44368-96348 GCA_003987875.1 Clarias batrachus | reverse complement strand
TATAATTTTCATTTTCATTCTTGTATTTTTTACTCAGTAGCAAATATGATTTAAAATATGGTGAAGTACACTACCTCAAATAAAACTTACTCAAGTAAAAGTAAAATTACAGATTTTAAAAACTACTTTAAAAATTATAAGTGCATAAATAAACTACTCAATTGCAGTAACATTAATAAATGTAATTTGTCACTTTTCACCTCTGAGTGAGGGGGGAGCAAAACCATCTGAACATCACATTGGGTTGATGTCTGAGGCTTGAACACTAATTAGAAGACAGTGAAGCAGAAAACTCAAACCCCTGATATTGTTTTTATTGTTTGAGGTAACAGCAAACTTCTTCATGTGTAGCTTGTTAACACTAGATTTCAAAACAGTATATTCCAAAAATCATGTTGTTTATGAAATCTGATAAACACATGCACATTGGACAAAAAGTCACTCTCAGATGTGACATACAGGGAAAGGGTGCAATGAGTGGACATACAGCTGGTATAAGGATAATAACAATCTCTACAGAGTTAATACTGTAAAAGCAGCGTGATATCAGGAAATCAGTGCTGCTGTTGCACTGACTGTATCAGTTCAGAGTCAACATTTAAATGTGACATTTGTATGTTTATACCTTAATTGCGATGAGGCCGTGCAATTAATAGTACACAGCAAATCCCATGTTGTCGAGTCTCTCCAGTCACCTACTTCTTCAGAAGATTAAAGTTTTTATTTGGGAAATTTAATAGCTTAGTTTTGACCTAAACAACACAGTGCATAACAATGATGGGGAGATAAAAAACACTACACATCTCTCAGTTATTTAGTCAGAAATACAGTGAGGTGTACATGCCTGCATGCTTTTCACCACAACTTTATTAATAATTTTTTTTTTTAACTATTAACATTTTCTAGTGTCATTTTAGAATGAATCTTAACATAACAAATTTATAAGTATCTTATCTGAAGATGATGAGATGTGTGTTTTTCATCAGAATTATTATTATTATTATTATTATTATTATCATTATTATTATTAATATTATTAATATTATTATTTTAATTTCCTTAATATTTTGATAATCTTCTTGGCGCTTTTTTTATATAAAACTTTCAAACTTTGTATTTCCTGTGTAACAGGGAGACCACGTGCAGTACTGAGTGTATCTCCACACAGCTGGCTGACTGAAGGAGACTCAGTGACTCTAAACTGTGAGGTTACTGACTCTTCCACAGGCTGGACATTCAGCTGGTACAGAGAGTTTATCTCAGGAGACAATGAAGGGCATAGCAAGTATAAAATGGAGCGCCTTTCAGACAGCAGCAGAGGATCTGGAGGTTCCTACACTCTCAGTGCTGCTGCTTTTAAACACACAGGAGTTTATATTTGCAGTGCAGAGAGAGAAGAACAACTCTCTTACACACTCTTTTACAGCATTCCGCAGCCACTATGGATCTCTGGTGAGGGAAAAAAAAATAACAGCATTGTTGTGTTTAATTGTTCGATATAGATGAATACATAAATTGATGTTGAACTGCATTTGTTAAATATGAATTACCAATAATGTCTGTAATGTCTAATGTTTGGTCTAAAAATCTTGATATTTACCTTCCTCAATGAGGAATCTGCAAGATAGTTCAAGCCCTGATTTTTCATGATAAAGATGATTATGGCGTACAGCCAACCCCAAATCCACAGTCTCAGAAAATTGGAAAAATAGAATATACATTCAATCAATAAAACAAGAATTGTGTAAGCCATAATCATCTCAATTATGACAAATCACCGCTTGAACTATCTTGCTTTGCATGTAATGTTCCACAATATTCCAATTTTTCGAATTTCACCTGTATATTGATGGGATTTAAGAAGTACTGTTTTAATATTTGCATACTTTTTGCCAACAAAAAAACTCAGTGGGCATTCTGCTGTTTGCTAATGTTGTGTGTTTAAGGTGAATCTCCTCCAGTCTCTCTGACCATCAATCCCAGCAGAACTCAACACTTTACTGGTGACTCTCTCTCACTGAGTTGTGAGGACCAGAGTAACTCTACTGGATGGACAGTCAGACGATACACACACAGTGACAGAATGTCAGATTGTTCAAGAGAAGAGTCAGTCACAGGTTATACATGTAAAATCAGCTCCCTCTCCTCATCCTATGATGGAGTTTACTGGTGTGAGTCTGAATCTGGAGAAAACAGTAATCCTGTCAACATCACAGTGCAGAGTGAGTCTTCATATAGTGTGTTTACTGGAAATCTGAATGGAAAATGCTTTATTAAATAATATTTAAAGCTGAATATCCCTTATCTAAAGTGTTTTCATCCAGTTTCATCCAACACTACATACTGCAAAAAGACTGAAGAGTTCCACAGTTAAATAAAATTGTGCTGTTAAGACTGTGTTCAATTAAATGAAACTTTCAGCCAATATTGCATTTATTTAGTTTTAAAATAAACGTTTTTTATTTATTTCTTTGTTTGTTGATTGTTTTTGCTTGTTCTAGATGGTGATGTGATCCTGAAGAGTCCTATTCATCCTGTGACTGAGGGACATCCTCTGACTCTACGCTGTTTATATCGCAACACAAATTCCCCAAACCTCCGAGCTGATTTCTATAAAGATGGATCAGTTCGAAAGAAACAGACGTTAGGAGAGATGACCATTCATAATGTCTCAAAGTCTGATGAGGGTTTCTACCACTGTATATACCCTGAGAGAGGAGAGTCACTGGAAAGCTGGGTCTCAGTCAGAGGTGTGTAATTTATCTTTTTTGATTTAATGTTCCCTTAATGAAAAAAATTGGATATACAGTGTTTAAAATCTTACATTTTGCTCCCTTTCTTTCCCCCGTCTCAGGTTCTAGATCCAGTGGTGGAACAGTACGAGTGGCTGTGGGACTGAGTGTAGCTTTTCTGTTAATTGCTTTAATAATCTTAATGATTCTGCTGTGGCACTGCAAAATAAGGAAAGGTATGATAACTTTTTTAGATCATTATGTATTAAATTATGGAAAACGGGGGATTGTTTAGAATATTTGACATTTAAATGAATATGGTCAGAGAACTGATCATGGCAGAGTATTAAACAATGTAATTAAAATGTATACTGCATAATGAATTAAATTGTAAGTGCCTGTAATCCACATCTAATCACACAGTGCATAGTATTATATACATATTTAGTAACTGTAACTATTATTCACTCTTTGTATTTTTACTTATGTTTATATCTGTGCTAATATTTATGGAACAGGTATCTCTTCTGTGTATCCAGCAGATACAAGTGGACCAGGTACAGTGCCATAATAAAGTACTGTACTACTACTAAAAAGTACCTTTCTGATTTTATTTTTCATATTTGTCACACTTACATGAATGACCTCATCAAAAAAAATATAATCTCACACAAAGTTAATCGAGCAAATTCAAAATGCAGTATGTAAATTATGATTTAATTTATTAAGAAAAATAACATGAATAAACATAGATTTTTGGTAAGTTATATTAAATTTCTCTTCCTATACACAGGTCTGATTACTACCAGACCCGTTGAATCAAGAAATCACTTAAATAGAACATGGCTGATAAAGTGAAGCATGCTAAAATTATTCAGAAAAAGCATCATGAAAAATAATGAAGTAGTTGACAAAGTAATTGACATGTAAAAAATCATATTAACTGTCAAACATGGTAGTTGTAATGTGATAGACTGCGGCGTCAGGACCTAGAAGACTTGCCATAATTGAGGGAACCATGACCAGCTTGTGACCTCAAGCTCAAGCAAACTTTAGCTCAAGATAAGCAAAAACAAAAAAAAAGTTTTGGAGTGGCCTACGCAAATGTTCAGACTTAAATCTGATTGAGATGATGTGGCATGACTTTAAATAGGTTACACCATCCAAATTAAAACAATTGTGTAACGAAGCATGAGGTGAAATACTCTTCGCCAGTTATTCCACGTGCTTAAGTACAGTTGTTGCCGCTAAGAGCGCCACAACCAGTTATTACTGTAGATTTTGTAATTACTTTTCTACATAGGGCCTGTATTTTGCATTTACTTGGGTTATGTTTGTTCAATAATAACATTTGTTTGATGATCTAAATTATTTAAATGTGACAAAAAAAAAAAGATAAAAATATTTTTTTCATGGGACAGGAACTTTATTTCATAGTGATTAACACACTACACTGTTTTCAGGTGAAGATGCAGCTGAGAGCAATGATGGCATTTATGAACAGATCATAATGAAAAAGAAGTAAAACAAAAACGGTAGAGTATTTTAATCAAACTACATGTCGTGTACTGTACTAGTTTCAGTTATATATGACATTGACAGCCACTGTGCTAATAAGATGCCACATGATGGATGATATAAGAACTATTCTTACTTCAGACACAAAAATGGAGACTTCACCAGCAATGATGTAATAATAATGCATTATAAGGCTGGTGATTAGTCTGAGATTTTTGTTTTCTCTCTCTGCAGATGTTGATGATAAACCCAGTGGTGATGTGACTTATCCAAAGGAAAAATTAGTGAGACAAAAGATACAAATAACATGTTATAATTTGGTTGCACGGATTAACTTTTTTTAATATGTTTGTTTAACTGTGTAATGGTGTAATAGTAAAAGAATAAATCAAATACACCAAAAGGTAAATTGCTTTCTAAGCATACTTGCATTTATAAATTTGTTTGCATCTATTTTTATTTTTGTCATGTCTCTTTTGTAATTTTATTCATCACTTATTTCACACGGTCACTTATGTGAAGAACTTGAAAATACTTTTATAAACACAATTCTCAGCAGGTTTAGATGATCTACAAGTAACTACCATCTCAGGTCTTGAATGTATTAATATACAGTATAAACTGGTAAACCCACTCATAGACTCAAATAAACCATAATAACAGAGTAAACAGTTGAAACAGAACAGAAAGGAAAATATTGAAGACAAAATACAAAGAAATGAAACCCGAGAACCTAAAAGAAACCATAAAGCTGGGGAAGAATGTGAAAACTTCACCTGAACAAATCATAGGAGAAAAATTTACAATCCTGAAGGTGTGAGGCAACAGTGCAAACAGCTAAGCCACAATTTCACCACATAAAGTAATTAATTCATCCATCCACTATACTGCTTTATCCTGTATACAGAGTCACGTGGTGCCTGACAATTTAGACATGACAATTACTTTAATCTGAAAGTCTTTGGACGGTAGGAGGAAACTGTAGTACACAAAGAAAACCCAACCAGCACAGGGAGAACATTCAAATTCCATGCACACAGACCCTGTAGGTGGAGAGCTACATTGCTAACCATGAGGCTACTATGAAACCCAATATACAATAGTAGTGCTGCAAAATTAAATATCAATGGTTACAGTTTAACAATCCAGATGTTTATAAATAAATAAATGAATAAATAAATAAATATTTAGTCATAATATATGTTTAATTTTGAATAATTATTTGTTTTAACTATTTCAATCTTTACATTCTATGGATAAGCAATAATCAGTAGTTAGTGCTGTAATGCTGATAGCATTACAAACAAATAATAAAAGGTAGATTTTTTCTATTAAATCTACCTTCTATTTTATTATATAGAAATATAAAGTAACAAAAGCAAATGTAAAAAAAATCCACTTGTTTTAAACACTGATGTTAGGGCTTGACAATAGTTGAAACTAAAACTAAAACTNTATATATATATATATATAGATTAGGATGGCTATAAACATAATATGTTTGTTTATTTATTTATTTTTGAATTAATTTGTTTAATTTGTTCATTCATTTATGGTAATACTTTTTTACAGCCAATTATTTACAGGTAATTATTTTTGTTACAGGCATTACCAAAGCAAGATGGTAATTTCCTAAAAGTTGAAGATGGCAGATGTCAATCATGGCAGCTAAGCTGAATTAGAGTTTTTATAGTGTGAGTCTTTAACCAGCTTTAAAATATAAAACAAATAAGGACAAGATGTCAGGTCTGTGAACACAGTGTAGACAATGTAAAACATGTCTGTGCTACTACCACATCAATACAGAGTGTAATATGTCCTTTTCCACATGCAGTGAAACGTAGTCTGAATCTGCTCAATCCCCACTATCTAATATCCTAATATAATATAATATAACCTAATATTATATTTGGTTTAAGTCCAAAAAGTCAAATAAATATATACAAGTATAAATAAAATTGCAAGTAACTTTGCTAGATCAAGAAAGGATCATATCTGTTATGAGAAGGGTTTAGTTTGATGTGTTTCTGCTCTCAGTAACAATAATAATTCAACAGGTAAAAGTACGAATAGAGCTATTTTGAAAACATATTGTTTAAATTATGTAATGAGTGTAAAGGAAGTCATGGTTTTTACTAACTGTACTAACTTTTATCTGCTGTGGTGAGCTTCTGGTTGTGTTTCCTGTTTCAAAGAGCACACTAGCACTACAATGCCTAATGACATAGATAATGTTATGTATGTATGTATGTATGCTTGTCTGCATGTAATGCATTTGTTTTGTGTGTTTGGCAGAAGGGATTAGAAAAGTAACATAACTGACATATAAATATTGCACATGAATATGGTACAGTTATTTATCCACTAATATTATTTGTGCTAAAAGTTAGTCAAATTAATGTGAATAGGTCTCCTGCATGTTTGAGGGCCTCCTTCCCAAAGTGCTTAGCTTTAGTATTTAGCTTGCAACATATCCTAGAAACAAAGATCACGTACAAAGGAAATACGTAACACACAGAGAAAACAAATGCATACTTACATGGGAAAAATAAAGCAATCACATAGTGAGGAAAATAAAGTACTCATACATATTAACGACTAAGCCTTAAAGCAAAATACCTGACGTTCCTGAAACATGAAGCATGTTCTCTCCTAAAATAAGGTGCCTATCTAAATAGTGGTAAAATAGTTGCTGTATTTAGTTGTCCATTGTTGAGCAGGAAAGAGGGAAATGTATAACTGCAAATTTGAAATCAGAAAAAAAAGTTCTTTGCTTGTGTGCTGAGTTTTGCAACATGTAGAGTAAGGATGGACTGAGGCCTGGTTCACACCTTTACTTCTAGGACTGGGTACTTTTGCCATGGGTGCCATGTTCTCAAGTTTAAAACACACAGTTTAAATAGTTTAATGATTAGAAAGGAAGTTGTGCTTGTAATTGTAATGCAACTGTAACATTACTGTAATGATTTTATCTGGTATGGTGAACCTCTGATGATGTTTCCTGTGCACAAAGAAGTTTCACCAAAACCTTGTTAAAGTCAACGATGGTAACTGGAAACAGAGAGGCAGTTATGCCCAAGGGATTAGTTTACTGCTTTGAAAATTAAGATCACAATTTCACCACCTATTTTCATTTTCAACATTCTTTTGTGTAGGTAGAATATTTTGTGATTGCATGGAATCGTTCATGGGTTAATGTTTTACAGTTCAGATTAAAAAGTCCACAGAGTCCATATCTCAGTGATAATATCTACTTAATAGTAGATGTTTGATAATAAATGTTTGTATTTCTTTAGATTTTTTAAATTCATTTTGTGTACAGTGTTCAGTTTTTCATCAAACACAAACTCTTTTTCATATTCAGATCAGGTTTTGGCTCTTTTTTAAGTACAGTTAAACATTAGATTGTGAGCATAATTCATTACTTGTAATCCAAAGCACTAGTATATCAAAGCGAATACCTCCCATAAAAAATAATGGAAACTCATGATTCTCTCCACAACCCAGAAATAAAAAAAAATAAAAAAATTAACCTGCATCTACATCTGAAAAGAATCAGGGCTGGTGTGAGACAAGAGAGAAAAGAGGAGGGGGGGGCTACTGTTTAGGCACACACACACACACACACACACACACACACACACACACACACACATGCACAAATACACACAGACACACACACTAATGGAAATCACTGCTATCAGACAGAGTTTATTTTCTCTTGGTTAAACTGGAATTTTTAACAAGAAACCTCTCTATTGACATTTGCTTTCATGACATTGCATGGTCATTAAACAGGTTACTTTCTCTCACTGTTACAGCCTTTTTAACTTTTTTTTTCTTCTTGAGGGCCTTTGTTGCAGTACAATTACTAAAGGAGAGTCCCTAATGAAGAAAAAAAAGTTAAAAAGGAATTTAGAGACATACATTTTAGAGCCATCCATTTGAACTTTATTTATAATGCTTTACAAATACCAAGTAATGCATGAAATATACTTGATCAAATGCAAGTAAATAAAAATGAGATCTGTACATTATGAATTAATAATTGAATGAGAATGGTGATAAGTTTCTGGATGTACAATACATTCAAGTTAAGTTAAGTTAAGTTAAGCCTTTATTCGTTAGACATACACTACTGACCAGTTATACCCAAAAATGATTGCTTGTCCCTGCTAGAGCAGATATCAACAGTCACATATTGGTGTTGAACCATTTTCAGTAGTACATTTAGCTGTTTTTTTATGTCATCTGCATGTTGTGGAATAAGCTTTTGACTCAGGTGCTTGCGACTTGGCATTGTAAAACAAGGTTCAGCCAAATGGAAAATCTTGCAAAAGTCCTTGTCTTCCACAGTTGATAAAAGGACACATCCCAATAACAATGTAGTCTGCAATGCTACTGTATCTGTAAGCTCCAGCTGATGACGGTTGGTGGCTGACAATTTTGTAGTGAGGCAAACAAGTCATTCTGTCCAGACTGAATTGAGTTTGTTGGTGACTGTAGCTGTGTCACTAACAATCTCAGCATGATTCCTCTAGAAAAATAAAACAAATAAACAAAACAGTAGGTCAACTGTGATTGACTCCAATGTTCATGTGTCTCCAAAATCTACATACAGCATGAAACATACTGTATTGTGACTACAATCAGTTATTTAATTGAACTAAATGATGGTAACTGGAAAGACTACATTTTTGGACTGAGCATAGATGCCTGACAAGGTAAAGAAAGTGTAGTGCAAGTGCCAGACACATTAAGTGATATTGATTGTATTAAATCTGCATGGCCTATACACAATTTTATGCATGCAACAACATTTTTGCTCTACATTCGTAAATAACCAAATATACACATTTATTATCTAAGAATAAAATTATATCTGTGTGATTCTTTTGTGGAAATTTTGTTCATAAGTAAGTGTTTTTAAATTACCTGTTCCACAAACAGTACTCACCTGTAGATGATGTTTAAAATTTGAAAAATTAAACATTCTTCTCACTGTGCAATAATTGTGCAATATCGTGTGCAATACCACTGTGATATACTGTGCAATACCACAGATATTTATTTCACTTATTTAATAGAATCCCACACCCTACTCCATTTGCCGTTATCCTTTTTCTTTAAAAAAAAAAAAAAAAAAAACTTTTTCTGGAATCTCTATCACTAAAACAAATACCTTGTATGTGCAAGCATAATTGGCAATAAAACTCTTCTGATTCTGATGATAGTAAACTGTCATGCTTCTTTAGGTGGTGTAGGGGAGACATAAATGCAGAGTTGGCTTTTGATATTTTTTTAATGATGTTTTAATAATAAGAAAGAAAACAAACAAGCAGACTTAACATGAAAATAAAGCAAACTGGATTCTAAACAAACAGAACTGGGAACTGAACTAAACTGGCATAAAACAAATTATCAAACAAACCAGCATGCAAGACAAAATAAACTGAAAAGCCAGGGTTCTTATAGCCACACTTGTCAACCATTCACCTTGGTTCAGATGAGTGACCTCATCACCTGACTGAGGGGCATTCTGGGAAATGAAGTCAAACTTAAGAAAAACTACAAAAGAAACAAAAAGTCTCTGGTCACCAGGCGCCCTCTAAGGGTTATCCCTGACATAAACAGCACAGATGTTGACTATACGAGTACGCACAATACTCGTATTTCATTACATCGCTCGTTTATCAAGTTACATTTTTTTTGCCCTCCTTGCAAAAAACTCACAGAACAAGTTGCTTGCAATCCAACATCAGTGCCGATACTCACTGACATACTGTTGCCTTAGTTCTCCATCCCTCATAGTCAGGCTTCTCCTCTTATTTCCCTTTGTGCTCCTCTCATGTGTTCTGCATTGTATTGCAGACACTTGCTGTATAGCCGATGATCCCGTTTTGTTCCACCAGTCTCTTTATCTTAAAAACACATCTTTTTCTCCTTACAAAAATACACAGCACAGTCAAACCCTGGAATATACACAACGGGATTCTCTTAAAAATATAAATAAAACATAGAAGGTCACAGTCTACCCTGTGACACAACAATCAAGGTGCTGAAAGACAATAACAAACTGAGAACAAGTGAAGCATGAGTAAACTACTCACATTTAGTCACTCTACTAGACACTACTGACTACTTACTCATTTTCAACAAAGCCCTTTTTTAAAGCTAAAGGTTTTTGCAGATATAGATGAAAACAGAACCAATATTTAAAAAGGAATTTGGGTTATTGGTGGGGCAGCCACATGGGATGTTTCTTAAAAAAAAAAAAAAAAAGATATTGAAGATTAACAAGAAAGCAAAAAAAAATCAACGTGTCTAAGTATGTATGTTCCTTATAAGCTAATATATACTGTAAATACTAAATGAATTAAATGAATTATTAAAAAAAGGTGAAACGTAAATGTTTTTCCCTAACATTATTCACAATAAATAGTATATAAAACATCAAAACATCTCTCTCTCTATGTCTCTACATCGGCTGAGTTTGGGGACAATGCATGGAGAACTTTTTGGCATCTTGCCAAGTTACTGCAAGATCACATACCTAGGTTTCTCTCTCTTTTTTAAATAATAAACACTTTTTGGTTTCTAGTAAAAGTTTAGAAGTAGAAAGGTTGAGTGGGACATCATGGCCTCTGAGTGTTGCAGGAAGAAGGTGTCTCTCAACTATGGCATCAGGTATGGGCAATTCCAATGAACAAAGCAGAGAGAGAGAGAGGAGAACGGCCCTTTTACACTCATTACAGCTTTCCACAGCCACTATGGATCACTGGTGAGAGAAAAACAAACAAACAAACAATATTGGTGTGTTTGAGTGTAGAATTGAGTGTTAAGTGTTGATATTTTGGCTGCTCCCATGAAGGCGTCACCACAGTGGACTATTTGATTCACGCACAACTCAACTATTCAACTAGTCAACTATTTCACACCAGATGTTCTTCTGCATGCAAACCTCCCATTTTATCTAGGTTTGAGACCATCTCTGCAACAAGTGGCTGCTGATGTAGCAGGTTGCTAATGCCTTGTAATTCCCTTAATTGGTGGGGTACCAAAGTCTGCACCCTACCTGAATATGTTCCGGACAGTGTTCTAAAGTGCAGAGATGTATCTTGCCAGCCTGCTTCAGAACTGATTTAGACTTTATATTAACCAGTCTGTATACTGGAATTTGCATAACAGCAATGTGGTCTGAGAAGCCAAATTGTTGCTGGGCTGGGGCTAAGCCTGGTATACACCTACAATAGGATAACTTTCTAAACAAGATCAATCATGATCACTCCTCTCATATATGTTCTAATAAAATTTAGGGAACAGTGATTTGAGATTTACAATGTTGAAATTTATGACAACAAACAAAAATATTGTGCTTTAGACATATTGTGCTTTTCCACATATTCAGGTATACCATGGGTTAAATATGTTCATTGAAATTTTCTTATGAAACCACATTTAGAATATCACATGCAAATTATAATGTTCTGTATTTAAGGTGAATCTCCTCCAGTCTCCCAGCAGAACTCAACACTTTACTGGTTAATCTCTTTCACTGAGCTGTGAGGACCAGAGTAACTCTACTGGATGGACAGTTAGACAATACACTCTCAGTGAGAGAGTGTCAGATTGTTGAAGGTGGAAATCAGTTACAGGATCTACATGTAATATCAGTTCCCTCTCCACATCACACACTGGAGTTTACTGGTGTGAGTCTGAATCTGGAGAAACCAGTAACCCTGTCAACATCACAGTGCATGGTGAATCTTTACATAGTGTGTTTACTATTAAAGGGAAAAGGAAATGTTACATTATAGTATGTTCAAAACTTCTAATCTAAATAATTTTCATTCAGTTCTACACCCCCAAATGCAAAGAACCTGAAAAGTTTGATAATGGAATAAATGTGTGCTGTTCAGAGTGTGTTCAAATGAGCGCAGCTTTCAGCCAATATTACTTTTATTTTATGAGTTACTTTTATACT
This sequence comes from Clarias batrachus, assembly GCA_003987875.1. NCBI lineage: Eukaryota > Metazoa > Chordata > Actinopteri > Siluriformes > Clariidae > Clarias > Clarias batrachus. Next base: position 84,114 of record QMIH01001514.1, on the reverse strand, counting down.
ACACAATAAACTATAAATATCTACAGTATATTGCCTAGCAACGACATGTCAATGTGGCTGAGAGCCTGCATGTCTGAAAGTCTGTGGTGTAGCGGTCCCGGTTTTGCTCATCACGCGCATTGCAGCATTGTTGCAATAATTTGCTGCTGTAAATGTAATTACTATTTATTTGTTTGTTTCCTTGTTTGTTTTTTTTGTTTGTTTTTGCTTGTTCTAGAGGGTGATGTGATCCTGGAGAGTCCTGTCCATCCTGTGACTGAGGGACGTCCTCTGACTCTACGCTGTTTATATCGCAGCACAAAGCTCTCAAACCTCCGAGCTGATATCTATAAAGATGGATCAGTTCTCCAGACACAGACTACAGGAGAGATGATCATCCATAAGGTCTCAAAGTCAGATGAAGGTTTCTACCACTGTAATCACCCAGAGAGAGGAGAGTCACTGAAAAGCTGGGTCTCAGTCAGAGGTGAGTAATTTATCTTTTTTTATTTAATTTTCTGTTAGTAAAACATTTAGGATATACAATGTTTACATTGCGCTCTTTCTTTACTCTCAGGTTCTGGATCCAGTGGTGCAACAGTAGGAATGACTGTAGGACTGAATTTGGCATTTCTGTTCGTTGTTTTAATAATTCTAATGATCCTGCTGTGGTGCTGCGAATAAAAAAGAAAAGGTCTGCTAACTGATTTAGATCTGTTACATAGACTATAACGCTTACTTGGTGTACTTCATAAAAGAGAAAGCAAATATTTATTTATATTAAAATAATATTTTAAAATTTGACATTTTTAACGTTTGACATTTTTGACATTTAAATTATGTAGTATTAAAAATGTAAATAAAATATACAGTGCATTAATAGTAAAAAGTGCAAATACTATAGAAATCCCCCTCTAATTACACTGTTGTTCACATTATATCCATATTTAGTCTTTCTAACTATTTCTTGCTCTTTGTATTATCATAAAAGGTAGTTTTGTATTAAACAGTCCCTCCCTATTAGAAGACAAATCCCTGCAGCTGAGAACCCAGAAGAGTCCCTTTGCTCAACACTGCCCCCAAATGCACAACCTAAAAAGACTGCTGGTTGCCAGGTTGCATAGTGGAGATGCTGCATATGCTGCGTGAAGAGAACATGGAAGAGAAGTGCCATATATGGGTAGTGTCATGTTTTGGGGTGCAAGGCATAAATGCAGAGGTCCCAGGTTTTAAAGGAAACTATGGTTTTTATTAAACACAAAAACAGGGAAATTAACAAAACAAATAGACTTTAATAATAAAACAAACCAAAACACGAATAAAAGTAATGGGAATCACGACATACACTAACAGACATTTACGGGGTGAAATGAACAGATGCAAGACAAATAACTAAACTCAAAACAATGATCAACTCGGTTCAGGTGAGCGCCCACGTCAACTGACCGAGATGCAAACTGGGAAATGAAGTAAAACGAAACGAAAAACACAAAAAGTCGCAGTCTCAAGTCTCTAGGGGTTACCCCTGACAGGTAGCAAATGAATAACACATCCATGGAGATAAATCATGATCGTTGTCGGAGATTTTTGTCTTCCACTTGTTAATGTTAGGTTAATTAAAAATATTAAACAAAGCTTGGTGTGACAAATCTCTAGTCAAAAAGGACAACTCAGGATTCTGCGCAGATCTTGATGAAGTAAGCAGGATTTATTGCAGCAATAAAACCCAAATGAGCCGCACATGCAATGCTTAGGTCGTAATTCCAAGCATTATCACGAGCAGGCTGTCTGACAGCTACATGCACACTCATTATATACAGTTTATATTATATACTGTTAACCCATTATAGTTTAACTTTTTCCAAGAATTTCTCCCATTATGTTTAAGTTTTTCTACCACATTATATTGCATCATATACCTTGTCATCTGACTCCCTATGTCATCTATTATATTTTTCCACATTAAAATATTTTTTTTCTTGCAAATTACTTTCCATTATCTTTAGACTTCTCTTGTTTAATTTATAATAAAAAAATAATCAGGGTGGCACTTAATATTAACATACATTACTGGTTTTCTTGGTTTATTCTACAGTTCTCAAAAGTCAGACCATGCGTAAGCATCTCTTTCACTCTATTTCATATCTTTGTCTTGTTTCTCCAAGTTGTTGTACTTATGTATTTTAGGTCAATAATAAGTGCTATTAGTCAAACACAAAAAGTTTTTTTTGTGTGTGTGTGTGTGTGTGTGTGTGTGTGTGTGGGGGGGGTTAGTCCAAGTACTGGAGAAACAGATTCGTCTTGAGTCGTCGTTTGATGATCATCAGAATCTCTGCTGTACAGACATCTAGAGGAAGTCTGTTCCACCACCAAGGTGCCAGAACATAGAGTCTGGATGAATGCCGCCCTCGATCCTTGAGATATAGTGGGATGAGGCGAGCAGTGCTGAAGGATCAAAGGGAACGTGGTGCAGTGCGTGCTGTGATTAAAGCAGAATGGTAAGTTGGTGCTTGGCCATTTTTAGCTTTGTAGGCAAGCATCAGCATTTTGAATTTGATGCGGGCAGCTACAGGAAGCCAGTCCAGGGAGCAGAGGAGTGGGGTGGTGTGGGAGAACTTGGGAAGGTTGAAAACGAGACATGCTGCTGCATTCTGGATCACTTTCAGAGGACAAATCGTGGACAGAGGCAGAAGTGAGTTGTAGGAGTCCAGTTTTGAAATTACAAGGGACTGAACAATCACCTGAGTAGCATGTGAGAAAATAATGGTCAGATTCTTCTGATATTGAACACAAGAGCAAGTAAGGTTAGTGATGTGTGGGGAAAATGACAGATGATTGTCCATGGTTTCACCAAGATTGCGGGCAGTGGCTGAAGGAGTGATTTGATTGTTGTCCAGGAATATCAAGGTCTTGACCAGGGTGTAAATCACCAGGGATCAACAACAATTCGGTTTTACTCAGATTGAGCTTCAGCTGATGAGCTGCCACCCAGGATGAGATGTCTGCCAGACATGCTGAGATCCGGGTGGAAACCTGAGTGTCAGAGGGTGGAAATGAGAGAATAAGTTGAGTGTCATCTACAATGGTATGAAAATCCATGCGACCTTACCAAGAGATCGAGTATAGAGAGAGAACAGAAGGGAACCAAGTACTGAGCCCTGTGGGAGTTTACCTGGGGCAGATGTGGATCCTCTCCATGTCACCTCATAGAAGCTATCTTCTAGGCAAGAAGCAAACCATTGCCACGCTGTTCCACAAATTCCAAGGCTTGTAAGAATAGATAATAGAATCTTGTGGTTCACTGTGTCAAATGCAGCTGATAGGTCCAGGAGAATCAGGACAGATGACAGTTTAGCAGTTCTAGCAGCATGGAGCTCCTCAGTGACTGACAGATGGACAGTCTCTGTGGAATGTGCCACTTTGAATTCAGATTGGGCGGGATCATGTTTCTGTGAGAGATAAAGAGACATTTGGTTATAAACAGTCCTTTCAAGAATTTTGGAAATAAAAGAAAGTAGTGATACCGGGCAATAGTTGTTAACTTCTGATGGGCCCAGGCAGGGTTTCTTAAGGATTGGAATAGCCCTTGCCTTCTTAAAAGCAGCAGGAACATGACCAGATGAAATGGAATGGTTGATGATGGTTGTGGTGAAGGGAAGGAGATCTTGTGAGATGGCCTGGAGCATTGTGGAAGGGATTGGGTCTAATTAACAGGTGGTGGGGTTAGATGATGAGATAATCTGCTGAATCTCATTAGAGGACAGTTTGGAGTATTCTACTAAGGGAGGGAAGGGATGGTCCTGAGGTTCTGCTGTAGGTGTTTGGTTGGGAGCTCCAATTTTCCCATCGTAGAATGTGGCAAAATCGTCAGCAGTCAGAGAGGAAGAAGCAGGAGGAGTCAGTGGGTTGAATAGTTCGGAGAAGATGTTGTGGAGTTCCAGGATCATGTGCAGAGGCTTCCAGCTTTTCTCTGTTGAAGGCAGTTTTGGCAGAAGTCACGTCACATGAGAGTTTGGAGAGAATAGTCTGGTAAGAGACAAGATCTCCATTGAAAGGCCTCTGTGGGCCTCATCCAGGCTGAGTGTCAGCAGTCTATGTCTGTTTCTACAGGAGAGAGGGCTTACATACTTCAGGAAGGATAAATCCAATCCTGGCCCTTCTAATAGACTTCTTCTGGAGGTAATCAGCCCTTCTCCTCATGACTTTAGGCCTGTATGGCCAGAGTCTGGCTCCAGCTCCTTCTGTTCTAAGGCCTATTTGTCATGTAAGTGTTGCCACTCAGACTGATTTTAAAGTGTCTGTTAGTACACAAACTAACGAGAGTGCAACTATTGGCACCCAAACTGATTTTCCTCCAGCACCTTCACCAATTCTGAACCGCGGAATTTCTGCTTTTGTCCCCCTTACCGATCTTCCTGTGGGTGTTGTTCAGGGTCAGAGAAGGTTGATGTTTGACATGTGATTTCTTATGCATTTTAGTTGACTGCTGATGCTTACCCAGGCCGCATATGTTTTTTGTACTTTTATGTTGGACCTTATACTTTGCATTTTTATATCAATTTTTCATGTATCTCTTTGTGTCATGGGGCGGAGCTGAACGAGGTGAATCCAAGCGCAGATGAGTGACAGCAACGTTAAACAGGAGCGCGGTCGGAATGCGGAAGCAGAGGTCAAATACCGGGAGATCAGTCAACGTAGCGTCGGAGCCAAATCGTGAAGCGAGAGCCGTAGTCAAAAGCAAGGAAGCGAGAGATCAAAACCGGGAGATCAAAAGAGCGAGGCGAACAAATCCGAGGCGAGAGACAAAAAATCGAGAACCGAAAAACAAAGCGAACTTGGCAACGTGAATACGAGAAAAAGAAAACGCGAGAAAATCAAAGTACGTGACACACAAGATAATCCAGCGATTTAAGCAGCGTGCAGAGNGTGCTTAAATCGCTGGAGTAATCAGCGGAGGATAGGAGACAGGTGCGCAGGAGGGGCGGAAACGGGACCGTGGGAAAGACACATGACAGGTACGAAAAACAAAGGCACATGTCAGCGGTGACAGCGTGGGAAAAACTTCAAACAGGACATGAATCATGACACATTGTTGGTCATTATGTAGATGCACATGCTATTTTGTTCTGTCTACTCTTATTAAACTCAGTATTCTTAAAACTGATCTTGTAGTTTTTGTACTTTTGTCTATCATATGACAGCTGATTATAAAATAAGTACAGTGCATGTCTGGGTCACTCTAGGGTTTTTCCCTTACACTGTAAAAAGTGGGACTGGGCTTAATTAACAATTGTTAAATTAATATTAGTGACAAGTACATAATAAAATTTACTAACTGCATTCTGTGGTCAAATTAAGCTGATTTAAACAAATGCTGATTATTTATTAATTCCATTTCAAGTATTTTTTGTAAGTATAAAATTAGTGAAGAAAAAAATGGGTAAATTTTAATTTCATTTTTCTGGCCATGTCACAACTAAAGAAATTTTGTAAATTTTACTCAATTAGAAAGGCTAGGTTCTACTGCCATGTAATTTCCGCCTAAGTTTTTACGTTCAGACAAGGTGCCACATGCTTTTTTCTTAAGGTGAGTTGTTTAGTTGGTAATATGAATGTACAAATAATTCATAAACAATTTTGTAGCAGTTAATTTTTTTACAGACAGTTGTAGGCACATTTTATTGTGTGGTTAAATTTAGTTAAGCTATGTCCTCTCTGTTCTAAAGCAAATGTGTCCTCTCAGGCTGCTCTGTTTTTATTTGGCTAAAAGTCACGTAAGGGCTTAGCATGGTAGTTAGTTCGGTGTGTGAATTTTATTACAATGTGTGTTATATAGTATATAATATTATTTTTTATAATATCTAAGAGACAGCCTAGCTAGCAAACGTTTCAGAGTTTCAGCATGAGCTTCCCCTCCCCCACTGTAACAAGTGATTAGCTGACCTTGACACTAAGTGCCTAACTGCAGCAGTTAACCATTGCTCTAGAGGTGAGTAATTAACAGATTAATAGATTAATAGTTGATTTTTTTTTTCTCAAACAAACTGTTTTTGTAGATCTTAGTAAACTTTTGCTGTTCAATCGGCCTGATATTCACTTTTATTGCGATTGTAGGACATTGATGAAGACAGTGTGTCCAAGGACCTTGAGGAGACAAAGACCTTGACCAGACAAAACCTGAAAATCTACCGCATCAAACCTACCTCTGCTGCAGAGGAATTTGGGATTCTGATAGAAGGTGTGCAAGTGCTTAGTGTTGTGGACAACWTTCCAAGGGCTTGTGCCATGTTTGTTGGTCTGACATATGCCTTAAACCTTGCATATCCCAAAGAGGTGAGATATACATTTGAGATGTTCCAAAAAATCCTCCTTGAGCTTGATCGTACAAAGCTTTTTTCAAAATTAATCAGCCTTAAAAACAAGCTCCTTGTTTAAAAATGTCAGAATGGGAAAAAAGACACTGTTTTTGTTTTTACCAAGGCTTTGTGTTTGACATTAGCAGCAGTTAATTTTACTTGGGATTTTACTGTTTACATGAGGGTTTCCAATGTGATAGATTAATTAAAGTTAAACAAGTTACTTTCCAAGTGTGTACTATTTGTATTTGTGTGTACTATAAGTTTTTTTATCTTGTCCTGAGACTTTGTTGGTCATTTGCAGCGCATATGTTCCCTTAGATTTTCAATTGGCAAGCATTTTAAACAGTTAAAATTTATCACTGACTCTCAAAATTAAGTTTTTTTTCCCCCCACCACAGTCTGTCGAGTTGCCATTGTGGTAATATATTCAGTATCCATTTGTATATATTCAGACCTGTTCATAATAATTCTTGATGTTTCAGATGAAACAGTAATTGTAACATATTTGGCAATATATTCTTTTTTGATTCATAAAGTTACACAGAGTTACTGTCCATTTTACTAGCTTCTGATGTTGCACTTAAAAAATCTTGGACAATGTTTATCATGTCTGCAAATAAATGTCAGTGTTACAAATGTTAAATGCTATTCGTGTTGTTTTTATGTTTTATKTAGCACAAGTRTTTAAGTAACTTAGAAATATTACAATTGAAGTGACATCCAATATTATTGAGTTGATTTGATTTTTAATTTAACTGTATTTAGATGCAGATGAAGATTTATCTGTAAAAGTAAATCAGGTTCACTCAAATATTTAATTAATGTCAGTCAATTTGTCTTAGATATTAAATTAATATAAATCAATTTCTTCCAGATTTCTCCCAGATATTCAGTGAATGTAACAYATTTTTTTTTAGTAAAGGTAAAMCTGTTTTTCTTAAAATTATTTAATTGAGCTTAAAATATTTATGGTGAATACATCATATTCTGACAGTTAATATTAAAACCAACACAATAAAGGACTTGATTTCATTTACAATTAAATATATATTTTGTCTTACATTTAAATAATTTATCCTATGTTTCGTACTCATTATAATAGTAGTAAAATTTACTTAAATATGTTAGGTGTCACTTTGTTGCCATAATTTTTTTGAGTAAACCCTAGGTCAGATTTTTTACAGTGTACTGATTATGTTTTATGACCTGTCCTATAGTCTCTGACACTAGGGTTTTTTCCCATACTGTTATGTTTTATGACATGTCACATAGTCCCTGTCTGTTTTTGTCATATGCTCTCACCTCTGAATGACCCCATGCCTTCTCTCACAATTAGCTTGTTCATTTTATGCATGGGATCCTGTTTTCTGCTTACTTCTGCATACTAATCTGTGGTCGAGGAACGAGAACGAGAAGTCAGCAGCCAAAAATTCAGACAAGCAAAAAGTCCAGAACAAGAAGCATAAGCAAGGTCCATGAAACAGAGCGAGGGACAAGATTCAAAAACTGCTAAAAGGCGAAGCAGCAAAACGAAAGAAGTGGAGCAGAAGTGCTGGTGATCATGACTTTGCTTGAGACAAGGGCATGACCTGACTTGCTGTGACACCATCGTTTGAAAATTTTCACCTTCTCACTACACAGCCCTGTCTAATTTTTTTTTTTTGGGGGGGGGGGCTTATCACTGTGTGTTTGATGTAAATATCAATACTATTTCTTTCTTATTTCTCTCCCTTCCCCTGATATTTTGTGATGATATTTTTATGGTGTGCATAAAAGATGGGGTAAAAAGACAAAAATGGAAGAAATACAATAAATGCAGAAACAACAGTGCAAGAAAAGAGCATCCTATTATTTCTTTTAGTAAAACCCCGTGCAACTTTTATATATTTTTATAAATAAAATATTGTTCTTGTTTAATAAATTAGAGCTTGTATCTTGTTACCACTGATGCTGTAAATGAGTCCATATCTGTACAGTAGTATTTCACATGAACATCAAACACAAAAATAAATATTTTTTTTTTTGCTGAGAGCCATGTTTTAGAAGCCACAAAGGAATTCAAATGAATTGAATTGCAGAACAGAAACTGCAGAGTAGTTATTTGACACAACTATTGAATCGTAAGTTTAGTATGTTACCTTTATTATTTCAAATTATTATAATCAAATTCAAATTTTATTTGTCACATACTGTACACAGTACGATATGCAGTGAAATGCTTAGGTGACTGCCCTGACCTTAAAACAAGACTATTAATAGGAATGATATAAAAAGTTACTTTATCTAAGAAGGAATATCTATATAGGAAATAAATATTAAAATAAAATTTGAGTAAATTTAACTAAGAAAGAACAATTTTAACTAAGAAAGAATAAAATATCTGTATAATACAAAATATACACTATAAGAGAGATATAAGAAAAATATAAGAATATAAGAAAAATAAGAAAAACCTAGCTGTACAATAAAAAATATACAATTGTGAGAATGGAGTGAACATAAAAGAACAGAATGTTCAGGGGTGTGCAAATATGCAGTAAAGTGTCATATTAAAGTGTCTTATGTGCATAATGTCCATGAGCGTGCAGGTGTGCAGTGACCACCAGTGTAGCGAACGTCCAGAATGTCAAGAGTGAGTGCACAAAACTAATATTTTAGTTTCATGTTTTAAAACAATTGCAGTTGTTATTAGGTTTAAGGGGCAATTACTTTTTTCACATAGGGCCATGCTTGCAGGTTTTTTGTTCCTCAAAAAATTAAATAATTATTAAAAACTTCATTTAGCATTTAGTATAGTCTCGTGTTATCTTTGTGTGAAGTGTGACAAAAATTAAAAATCTAAATACAACGTAAGGAATTGACATGGCATTGAGCATATAAGTGCAGATGTACACACACACACACATCTATATATACGTGTGTGTGTGTGTGATTGGGTGTGTGTGTCTGTGTGTGAGTGGAAAAAAATAATTCTAACTCTAATATCCAAAGTATGAATAATTTGCCTTCCTCTTTTGTCATTTGTTCTCTATTGTTTGTTCCTGTGTCAAAACAGCAAGTGGGTTTCCAAGAAAAAGGAAGGAAGGGGCTCCATGAAAAACCAACAAATGAATCTCCAAAAGCACACTATTTCTCTTTTTGAAAAGGAGAACACAGGAAGAAATAGGGCTTCAACACAAACTGCTCAGTCAATCAGTCATTATAGAGACAGGATGGAGCTCAGTCGACTCTCTGTGATGCTCTGTGAGTAAATGTTCTCTTTGTGTCTTCATTAGAGTGAGTGGTGGGGTATAAAGATGTTCATGAATGTCCTGAGTGATGAGTTTATTGTGTGATTAGGACATTGTGTGTACTGCTCAGGTGGATCAGTGTATCCATATCTGTTATGAGAAAGGTTTAGTTTGATGTGTAACTACTCTCAGTAACTATGATAAGGTAACAGGTAAGAGTACAAGTAGAGCGAGTTTAAAACGGATGGTGTAAATTAATCTGTATTGTACCTCTCATGAGCATTTAATCTGCTTAAAAAACCTGCATTGTGTTGAACATTGATTATTGTATTGTATCATTGGGTGACTAACATCTTTTTTTTATTTGTCACATACATAACCATACGCAGTAAGATATGCAGTCACATGCTTTCACAACAGTTTGTGATTTTGAAAAAAAAAGGTATAAATCCTAATAGGAAATATTAAAACATCTAAAATTTCCATTTTTTTTGTTACAAAAAAATTAATTGAAATACAAAAAGTAGAGGGTAGATATATGTAAAGTACAGGGTGTGCCATTTATATGGATACACCTTAATAAAATGGGAATGGTTGTGATATTAACGTCCTGTTCGTGGCACATTAGTATATGTGAGGGGGCAAACTTTTCAAGATGGGTGGTGACCATGGTGGCCATTTAGAAGTCGCCACCTTGGATCCAACTTTTGTTTTTTCAATAGGAAGAGTGTCATGTGACACATCAAACTTATTGGGAATTTCACAAGAAAAGCAATGGTGTGCTGTAACTTTATTGTGTAATAACTTTATTCTTTCATGAGTTATTTACAAGTTTCTGACCACTTATAAAATGTGTTCTGAATACTGATTACAGGATAGTTGATTCACTAGTTCATGTGTGAAAATGATTCCTCCTACTCCCTGAGCCACTCTTTTGGAACGTGACAATGTGTCATATTCTAGGTTCTTCAAAGTAGCCACCTTTTGCTTTGATTACTGCTTTGCACACTCTTGGCATTCTCTTGATGGGCTTCAAGAGGTATTCATCTGAAATGGTTTTCACTTCACAGGTGTGCCCTGGCAGGTTTAATAAGTGGGATTTATTGCCTTATAAATGGGTTTGGGACCATCAGTTGTGTTGTGCAGAAGTCAGGTGGATACACAGCTGATAGTCCCACTGAATAGACTGTTAGAATTTGTATTATGGCAAGAAAAAGCAGCTAAGTAAAGAAAAGTGAGCGGCTATCATTACTTCAAGAAATGAAGGTCAGTCAGTCAGAAAAATTGTGAAAACTATGAAAGTGTCCCCAAGTGCAGTCACAAAAACCATCAAGTGCTACAAAGAAACTGGCTGACATGCGGACCGAACCAGGAAAGGAAGACCAAGAGTCACCTCTGCTGCGGAGGAGAAGTTCATCCGAGTCACCAGCCTCAGAAATCGCAGGTTAACAGCAGCTCAGATCAGAGAGCAGGTCAATGCCACACAGAGTTCTAGCAGCAGACACATCTCTAGAACAACTGTTAAGAGGAGACTGTGCGAATCAGGCCTTCATGCTAGAATATCTGCTAGGAAACCACTGGTAAGGACAGGAAACAAGCGGAAGAGACTTGTTTGGGCTAAAGAACACAAGGAATGAACATTAGACCAGTGGAAATCAGTGCTTTGGTCTGATGAGTTCAAATTTGAGATCTTTGGTTCCAACCACCATGTCTTTGTGCGATGCAGAAAAGGTGAATGGATGGACTCTACATTCCTGGTTCCGTGAAGCATGGAGGAGGAGGTGTGTTGGTGTGGGGGTGCTTTGCTGGTGACTCTGTTGGGGATTTATTCAAAATTGAAGGCATACTGAACCAGCATGGCTACCACAGCATCTTGCAGCAGCATGCTATTCCATCCGGTTTGTGTTTAGTTGTACCATCATTTATTTTTCAACAAGACAATGACCCCAAACACACCTCCAGGCTGTGTAAGGACTATTTGACCAAGAAGGAGAATGACGGGGTGCTGCGCCAGATGACCTGGCCTCCACAGTCACCGGACCTGAACCCAATCGAGATGGTTTGGGGTGAGCTGGACCGCAGAGTCAATGCAACAGGGCCAACAAGTGCTAAGCATCTTTACGAACTCCTTCAAGACTGTTGGAAGAGCATTTCAGGTGACTACCCCTTGAAGCTCATCAAGAGAATGCCACGAGTGTGCGAAGCAGTTATCAAAGCAAAAGGTGGCTACTTTGATGAACCTAGAATATGATGTATTTTCAGTTGTTTCACATTTTTTTCTCATGTATATAATTCCACATCTGTTAATTCATAGTCATGAAAATATAGAAAACTCTGAATGAGAAGGTGTCCAAACAAACTTTTGGTATATATATATTTGTTTTACATGAAATAATTTGTCCCACAATTATTGGCACCCCTGATGTTAATACTTCATACAACCCCCTTTTTCCAACAAGGCAGCACTTAATCTCCTCCTATAACATTTCATAAGACTGGAGAATACAGATAGAGGGATCTTTGACCATTCCTCTATGAGCTTTGAGCTTGATTTTTGTCTAGATTTTGCCACATGGTTCAGATCATTATCCTGTTGAAAGACCAAAAGATGACCCATCAGAGGCCATCAGGTTTTGATGTACAATGTCCTGCTATTTTAAAGAGTTAATAATACCATGCACCCTAACAAGTTTCCCAGGGATTTTGGAATAGAAACAAACCAACAGCATGACAGATCCTCCGCCATACTTCACAGTGGGCATGAGGTGCTTTTCCACAAACTCATCTTTTATTTTACGCCAGACCAGACAATGTTTGTTGCCAAAAAGCTCTATCTTAGTCTCATCTGAACACAGCACATGGTCCGAGTTGAAATGCCAGCGAACTTCAGTCATTCATGCTTGAGATTGTAGGTGAGAAAAGACTTTTTCCTTGCATGCCTCCCAAACAGCTTGTTGGCATGTACTGTAGATAGCATCTGATGGTTATTATAGAGACTTTTTTAACCAAGATGCCACTCTTTGATGCAGTTCTCTAACAGTAAGCTTTTGAGATTTATTTTACTTCTTTTACCATCGTCCGCAGTGGGCGTGGTGGCGTGATAAACTTGGGTCTTCACCAGCCTTGTTTGTCAATGTTCTAGTTGTTTTAACCTTCAGAACGGTTTCTCTGACTGTTGATATGGACAAAATTGGACGAGTAGCTATTTTCTTGTAGCCATAGCTTGACTTATGAAGGTCAACACACATATGCCTTACTTGAATGGGGTTTCATGGTTTATGTAATGTTTGGTACATTCTTTTGTTTTCTGCTTGATATTTTTACAGCTAGATACCATACATGCTTTATAAGCTCTTTACACATGAAGCCATTTATTTTAGTTGGTTTACAGATTATCTTTAACTCTGTTGCCCACGTCCATTGGTTTCAGACTTTTAATCCACATAGGCTTTTCATCTTGGGATGTGGGTAAGACAATGGGTGTAATTCCAGAATGGATAATGCCACTTAAGCCATTTACATTGAATGTCTTGACCTATCTCACATCTTGATTGTTTTTTCATTTTGAAATGTTCTTTATTTCTATTCCATTTCAGTTCTGATTTTATTTCCACCAGTGGAACATGCTAAAGGTGATTATATATAGTTTTATTTTTATTTTAGTTATGTACACATTTTATTTAAATTGAAGCTGAGGCAACTGAACCATGCAAAATTTGTCCATTTGTATAATAACAACATTTTTGTGAATGTGTGAAGTCATGATCATACATGATGTCATATATCCATGATATGAAAATAAATATGCAAATATATATGCAATTAAAACAAATAAATTTGTCATCTATGGATGGTGAGATGTTAAAATGTTGAGTGTTTATCAGCTCTTATCAGTTTTTATATAAAGTATAATTTAATTTATTGTGTTACAGAGTGGACACTAGCAGTACTGAGTGTATCTCCACAGAGCTGGCTGACTGAAGGAGACTCAGTGACTCTAAGTTGTGAGGTTACAGACTCCTCTACAGACTGGACATTCAGCTGGTACACACTTGTTCCCTACAAAGACAATCATGGCCATATCATGTATAAAATGGAACTCCTTTCAGACAGCAGCAGAGGATCTCAAGGCTTGTATACTGTCAATGCTGCTGCTATTAAACACACAGGAATTTATTTGTGTAGGGGAGAGAGAGGAAAACCAGTGTTTCACACATATTACAGCACTCCACAGCCTTTATGGATCACTGGTGAGGAAAAATCACAAGACTGGTGTGATAAAGTTTTCAGTAGGAATGTTTAAATACATCTAAAGATTTACACAATATTGATTTAATAGATTTAATCTTTTTTTTTTTTTCTCCAGAGTAAAAGCTGTGCTAAATGTGGTGTAAAATCCTAATCTTCTTCCTCCCAAATGAGGAATATTTAGCTTGGAGGTTTGAGCCCAGAGCACTGGTAGATTATTCTCATTCAAATCGTATGGTGTAAATGTGCTAAGTGCAATGTGCAAGCTATGCAATGAAAACACAATCAAAATAACACAAGTAAATTATAATGTTGTGTGTTTAAGGTGAATCTCCTCCAGTCTCTCTGATCATCAATCCCAGCAGAACTCAACACTTTACTAAACACTCTCTTTCACTGAGCTGTGAGGACCAGATTAACTCTGCTGGATGGACAGTGAGACATTACACACACAGTGGAGTAGTTACAGATTGTTCACAATGGGGATCAGTTACAGGATCTACATGTAATATCAGCTCCCTCTCCACATCCTACACTGGAGTTTACTGGTGTGAGTCTGAATCTGGAGAAAACAGTAATCCTGTCAACATCACAGTGCATGGTGAGTCTTCATGTTGGTGAAATGTTTCATTACATAACATTCAGATCTCTGATTGACCAACTGGGAGAACTGATCAACAAGAACACTTAACTGTTTCTATCAGAACATTACAGAACATTCTGAACCTTCTGTAATTTTTATATTACTTGAAGACAGCAACAGAATGTCACTATCAATGGCACTATCAAGTTTCTTTCTTGAGCTGAATCATCTATAATAGAGCTGCTAAAACACTGAATGAGGCTGTAATGTGGCTCTTCACAGCTCTAAATGTATTCTTCATCCAATTTAACGCCACAGAACATAGTAACACTCTTTCACTTTGAAATCAAGCTGAAGTGTAAATTCTCTGTTCTAGAGGGTGATGTGATCCTGGAGAGTCCTGTCCATCCTGTGACTGAGGGACGTCCTCTGACTCTACGCTGTTTAGATCGCAACACAAAGTTCTCAAAGCTCCGAGCTGATTTCTATAAAGATCAATCAGTTTCCCAGACACAAACTACAGGAGAGATGATCATCCATAATGTTTCAAAGTCCGATGAAGGTTTCTACCACTGTAAACAGCCAGCGAGAGGAGAGTCACCCAAAAGCTGGGTTTCAGTGAAATGTGAGAAATTGTTTAAATATTTATATACAATTAAAATTGAAACATACAAAAAGTTTAGCATGAACAATTTATTATTATTATTATTATTATTATTATTATTATTATTATTATTATTATTATGTTCATGGTCAGGTACATCAGCTCCATTCTCAGTGCTCAAGCTGATCAGTAGTGTAGTGACGGCCTCTCCGTATCTACTGGTGACCATCATTCTGCTGTTCAAATGTTACAGAGCTCAAGGTGAGAACTCTTTCAGAATGTTTTATATTTGTCAGACCCATAAAGGGAGAAGTGACCAGACTTTTTATTTTTATTTTTTTTACATGTTTTAAAAATGTTTCATTCAAAATTAATTGTATATGATGGTGTCCAATATAATTGCAATAGTACATAAGAGGGATTGTTGTTGTACTCACAGCGCTTCACTTTTCCCACATTTTGTCATGTTACAGCCTTTTTCTAAAATAAATTAAATTAATTATTTTTCCTCAAAATTCTACAGACAATGCACCATAATAACAATGTGAAATAAATTTGTTTAAAGTATTGTCTAGGGTCAGATTACATGCAGTATGACTACTTTTCAAATGTAAACACCTGGAATGAACTTGAAACAAAACCATTTTCCTTTTCTTTAATAGCTCAAACTGACTAACAGAAAATTGAGAATGAAGTTGAGGAGTCGTGAGTCCTTGTACAATAATAGGATGCAGTGCTGTTTTCTTTAAAGATGTTGCTGTAATGTCATGCTTTTAACAACACATAATCTTATATCCTGCTTTGTTCTTACTGGGTCAATTAAGCTATTATTCTTATTAATAAAACATGGGGAAAGCTAATAATCCAATGTGTAATGATTAGCAGTGATAATAGATTACTCACAATAATTATTTAATATGTTGGCTGCTGGTAACAAACATGTGATGTCTGCTATACAAGTTTGTTTAATTCCAGTACTGCAACCTGTACCTTACTGTAAAACCTCAATACATTTTATTATAAACTTATATTACCATCAATCATCTTTTGTTTGCTTTTGATAATCTTAAAATGTGTATTGTATATATTTCTTTGACATTTGTATTTAATATTTTTATACAAATATGTATTGATACTATGACATACTTTAGTTTAAAATAAAGTAAAAAAAAAAATGAAGTGCGTGCTTTATTTCTATTGTTAAAAGCAGATAACTGGATCCTGCAGTATTATTCAGTGTAAGTAGAGGATCACAGCAGGGGGTGTACTCACACATACTCACATTCTCATGTGCACACTAAAGGCAATTTGGGAAACCTGAACACCTGGAGGAAACCCACCAGTCACTGTGAGGATACGCAAACTTCATGCAGGCAGACCCGAGGTGGAAAACAAACCCAGACCCTGGAGGTGTAAGGCGACAGGGCACAAAAAAAAATATTACATGAGTAGCAGTGATTCTTCCCAGTCCTGGCAGAGGGGTTAAATAGCCAAGTTTAGATGTTGTAATAAGCAGGTCACAGATTTAGATATGGGTGGCCAGCATGACATCTCGACACAGACATTATATGATAACAATTGTATGATCGGTTTTCTATCATTCTGCACATTTCTATTTTTATGTCACCATGTGTTAATCTTGATGGCGCCCTGATTCTGATGGTGAGTGTGGCTGAGTACTGACTACAAAGGTTTCTCATTCAGAAGCATGAGATGGTAAGTGAAAGGGCTAAGGCATCATCTCAGGCCTCCATATGGGAAAATAAAGTAATTAATAAAAAAAAATTGGTAATCTGACTTTGTACAGCATTGCAATTATTAAAATCACTCACACTACTATCAAATAAATACATAGGAAGAGGTCACAGTTTAGGAGAAAAATCAAAGAAATGGGCAAAATATAAAGGAGTACACTATTATGTATATATGTATCACAGGAAGGAGTCTGTGATGCATACATTCAAAGCATAAAGATTCATCCTACTGGAATCTGCTGCCATCAGGATGCCCGCACACATCACACTTTCACGCAGGCACACGAAACTCACATTAGAGTACATGCTACACATTTAGAGCTCATTGGGCTGAACAACTTTCGCACTGCATATCCTGGGCTTTATACGGTCGTCACCAAACTGGGCCGATGAGACCTAAAGACATTGAGGATACAAAATTGCGGAGGGATTTTTGATATCTCAAATGGGTCAGCCGTGATAATGTCTTGAACTTACACTGAAAATGATAATAATAATAATAAATCAATAATAATAATAATAATAATAATAATTATTATTATTATTATTATTATTATTGTTATTATTATTGTGTCAGGGATAACCTCTAGAGGGCGCCAAAGCGCCCTGTCTTTTGTGTAGTTCTTTTTTAGTTTGTTATACTTCATTTCCCGGTTTCTCAACTCGGTCAGGTCACGTGGGCGCGCACCTGATCCGAGTTGATATTTAGTTGATTATAAATAGCTTGCTTTGAGTTCCTACCCTTGTCTTGCATTTGTTACATTGCGTTTAAGAGAAGGTGGATGTTTCTGGTTTGTTTATACGTGTTTTAGTTTCGTTTTCTTATTAAAGTATATTTGTTTCTTTATTCCCCTGTTTCGTGTTTATATGTTTGTTTTATAATAATAAATCGTTTCCCTGAAAAACCTGGATCCTCTGCAGTTATGCCTCGCACAACCCCGGAGCGTGACATATTGTTGTTGTTTGCTTTATACTTTAAACTATAACTTACTCAAATATTATTTATGTTTGTTTTTGTTTGTTTATTTGTGTCATTAGTGTTGTACAAAGTGTGTGTGGTGGTGTGCATTGTGCAGATAATGCATTGCTGACACCCTCCATACAAACAAGAGAATATTTTGTTTTTGACTGCTATCATATAGGCGTGTGTAACTGAGAGACATAACAAGGGGCTGAATATGAGTCCGGGCCACAGTATAGACTGGATTGGGCTAAACACTGCGGTCAGAGATAATACAGTCTTATTTTGATGACTATGCCACCTTGGGATTCTCAATCAGGAAATTTCTTAGAGTTTATAACTAGAAGCCTGTAACATAATTTATTATTAGTAAATATCCTAAATATAGTACAGACCAAAAGTTTGGACACACCTTCTCATTCAAAGAGGTTGAATTTGTATTATGGCAAGAAAAAAAGCAGCTAAGTAAAGAAAAACGAGTGGCCATCATTACTTTAAGAAATGAAGGTCAGTCAGTCCGAAAAAATTGGGAAAACTTTGAAAGTGTCCCCAAGTGCAGTCGCAAAAACCATCAAGCGCTACAAAGAAACTGGCTCACATGCAGACCGCCCCAGGAAAGGAAGACCAAGAGTCACCTCTGCTGCGGAGGATAAGTTCATCCGAGTCACCAGCCTCAGAAATCGGCGGTTAACAGCAGCTCAGATCAGAGAGCAGGTCAATGCCACACAGAGTTCTAGCAGCAGACACATCTCTAGAACAACTGTTAAGAGGAGACTGTGTGAATCAGGCCTTCATGGTAGAATATCTGCTAGGAAACCACTGCTAAGGACAGACAACAAGCAGAAGAGACGCGTTTGGGCTAAAGAACACAATAAAGAACACAATAAAGAAAACTCGCTGAATGAGAAGGGGTGTCCAAACATTTGGTCTGTACTGTATATGTAACAAAAAAATACAATTGTTATGATGGGGCACTCCAACATGGCACCACCGAATATGTTGTTAAGATTGGGAGCCCCAACGCAGGTATTAGAGGGGAGAGTTGAGACGTGGGGTGATTATGTATATTTTGGCGGGGATTAACCAATTAGGGTAATTAAGTAACTTGCAGTTTTAAGGAAATGGCACTTCTATGCCGTTTTATAACTCAACTAAAAAGCGGTGAGTGCCTTGTGAACCATGTGCGTCTAAACCTAAATATGTATGCTCCCCATTCTTTTGTGAAAGGCAAAAAAATGCTTATTTATTTATTCTTTCCCAGACGTTTATTTTTTATCTCTAATGTTATATTGTTTATCTTTCAGGCCTCTTTTGTTTTCTCTTTTCTTCATCTTATCATTTCTCTTTTCAGTTTTCTCGTTTCTATTCACTTTTCTGTTTAGCTTTCTCTTTTTTTTTCTCTTCTTCATCTTTTCACTTCTCTTTTGAATTTTTTGAATAGTGTGCTGGTTTCTGGGGCTTTAAATAACACCACTACAGTATGTGACAGGTGTAGCAAGTTTGCTCTGATTGGCAACATGGCTGATTTGCCTAGCAACCACAGCAGTGCGCTGCTCTGCTTGCCTATAAATCTGTGTAGTTGTCCACAGATTTGACCTGCGTACGGGTGGCCGTGTTACAACAATATAATAACTGCAAAAATTACTATGTCCTTAAGATCATCCATGAACTATGAAACAAATTTAAAGGCTATTCTTTGAATAAATAAATGCTTATTTGAGGGGTAAAATGGCTGCCAATGGCCAATATAGAGCTTTGGATTATTAAAAATAGACACATGATCAATTATTTCAGCAAAACAAAACAAAAAATAAAAAATGAATGAATAAAAAACAGGTAATAAAATGAATTCAAAAGAAAGATAAACAGCTAAAAGAAACAAGAAAGCACATACTACATAGATGCATGCAATAATCATTAAAAAGTACTAATCGTTTATCAATTACAATAAATAAATAAATAAATAATAAAAACTAACATTTACAAACAAGAAAATACTTTTAGTAACAAAATTCTACATCTAGGATGAACAGAACATCTCTCTCTCTCTCTCTCTCTCTCTTTCTTTGCTTTAAAGGTGAAATGGAGGTGAGTGTAAGGGACTACCACCAGAGGTCGCTGTGTGCACATTTGTTTTTGTTTTGTATTTTTTTGTTAGTCGACTCAGTTTCCTAGAAGGCACCTCGGTCAGGTGATGCGGGTGCTCACCTGAACCGAGGTAGCTCATCATTAGTATTGTTATAAATAGCTGGATGTTCTGGGAAACTGGGTCAAGCATTAATTCTCTCAGTGGACATGTCTTTTGGTTTGGTTCTGTTTTGTTTTGGTTCTGTTTTATTTTATTTATGTTACTTTATCTGGGCTCTGTTGTCTTTTGTGATTTGAGTATTATGTGAGTGTGTCTTTTTGGTTTATTTTGTGTATTCGTGTGTGTACTATGTGATGTGTCTCCAATGTGTTCCCTAGGCCTTTAGGATGTTCCCCTTAGCTTCCTGTGTGCTCCCCTAGCCTTTCAGTGTGCTCCCCTATGTTTCCAGTGTGCTCCCCTAGCCTCTAGGGCAGGCCCCTAGGGCGGTCCCCTAGCACGGTCCCCTAGCCCCTAGCGTGGTCCCCTAGCCCCTAGCGCGGTCCCCTAGCCTCTAGCGCGGTTCCCTAGCTTCTAATGTGTTTCCCCCAGTCTTTAGGACTCCAGTCCCATCCCGTCTCTCGTATACCTGTCCCGTCCCGTCTCTAGTCTTCGTGTCTCGTCCAGTCTCTAGTCTCCCTGTCTCGTTCAGTCCCTAGTCTCCCTGTCCCGTTCAGTCCCTAGTCTCCCTGTCCCATTCAGTCCCTAGTCTCCCTGTCCTATTCAGTCCCTAGTCTCCCTGTCCAGTTCAGTCTCTAGTCTCCCTGTCCAGTTCAGGCTCTCGTCTCAGTCCGAGGCTCTTGTGTCAGTCCCACAGGGGCTGAAATGCTTACATGCTCTGAAATACTTACCTGGTCTGTTTTTGCTAAGAAGAGCCTGTACAGTATATGTCTCTAGAGACTGTTGGTGTGTGTGTGTTCGAGGGCCCATGTGTGTTTTGTTCGTTCCTTTTTTGTTAATTAAACATTTTTATGTTTAAAAACAATCCCTCTGCGCCTACGCCTGCCCTTTATGCCCACAGCAATAACATCCGCCTGAACCGCCTGTCATACCAGTTCGTGACATCCATAACTGTGAGTCCTCTCCCTGTGATCATCTGTGAATAAATGTTCTCTTTGTTTCTTCATTAGGGGTTTAGTTTGATGTGTAACTACTCTCAGTAACTATGATAGTTCAACAGGTAAGAGTACAAGTAGAGCGAGTTTAAAACACAGGGTTTAAATAATCTAATGAGTGTAAACGAGTCTGTATTGTTGGTATGTGCCTGATCTTCTGCTGCTCATAAAGAACCGCCCATGACCATTTTATCTGCTAAAAGAAAACAAGTCTATGGTGATTGTATTTTTATGAAAGGAAAGTCATGTATACAGCAAATTTTACATGAGTCTAACTGGACCTATATACTGTAAGCACTGTAGCATGTTAATTCAACACTTGGAATTTGTACTGTGTGCTGTGTGACCTACAAAAAGTATCTTATCTCTGGGGGTGAGAATGTACACTGATGGCTGAGAGCAGTAATAAACAGTGGTTTTGATTTGCTGGAAATAAATTGGGGCGAGGTGGGGGAGGGGGTGTCAGCAAACTTGAAGATGAGGAGATAAACATGCATGTCAACTAACTTAAGGCTTATAGCTAAAATCACCTTCACCTCACTGTCATCCTCACAAAGCTTGCAAACATTTATTTTAGTTGCTAACTGATCTGTTCAGTTTACAGTTCACTGTTCAATCAATCATCTTTTAGCGCATTGATGCACATCTATTGTGAACAGCACTTGTCAGATATTTCTGCAGCTCATTTAATGTTACTCTACACGTCACTATCGTGCCCCATTTTCTCCACTTCTGTATTACTGTTTTTAAAATGTTCCATGGTACCTGTGATGTGATCCGTTTTTTTTCTCATTAATAGTAAGATCACATGCATGTTTTTAAAACTTTGTAGACCATGGCATTCACTTTATAATGCTCAATATAATGTGTTATACTAGACTTCACATTGGTACATATGTCCTGCTTTTAATCAAGCACTAATTAATTTCCATGATTACATTGTGTTGTCAAGGTCGTGTCATTGTGATTTTTTCTTTCCTTCTTTCGTTTTTTGTGCATGTGTGCATGCATGTGTGCGTGCATGATGCGTGCGTTTGAAACAATGTTGCTTATGGTTTCCCTTTTCACAGTTTGAGTGAGACACAGATGTTTTCACTTAGTTATTAATATAAGCATTTAAGCTCTTTGTACTCTCTATTATCTTTGTGTTGATTAGTTTGTTATCCAGCTGTGTTGGTCATAATTAGTGTCTTCAAGTTTCATAGTCACAGTTCCTAAGTTACTTGGTTAGTTTGGTTTATTTTTTTGTTTGAATATTCCCAATGAAACACTTCTGTGCTTATGTCCCACCTCATTCCTTGATTCCTAAAACATGTTTTACCATTCTGTAATGTTTTAGTGCTGATTTCACTGCTACCACTGCTCAAGGTGATTATGTAGTTTGATTTTACATTTAGTTATTTAGATGTACATGTTTGATTATAAATGTAACTGATGCATCATCATTGAAACTATGTCCATCTGTTTAATCGGAACATTTAATAAGTGTAAAGCGGTGAAGCAGAACTGATACTAAGTCACTTTAGCTCACTTATTCTCACACACTGTGTGGCTGCTGCGTTTCTATATTTATATAATAGTTAGTTTCAGTCTTCTGTCTTTCTTTACCTCATGTTCATTTTGAAATCTTGGTAAATTATCAAAAATCTTGTGTTTCCTGTTTTGAAAGAATTTCACTTGAATCATTGAGATTGTAAAATGACCAAGAATCGTACTTTATAGTAATAAGTAAACTGCAGTGATCCTGTAGTTATAAATGTGCCATACATCTACTGTATTTCAATATTTTTTTGTTTTGTTTTGTTTTGTATCATACCACCCTTCACCGCTTTTCACTTACAATATTTCAATTTATTTCAAACCCTATAAATCCTGGACATTGTCAAATGTCAAAAATGTGAAGCAGCTTTACAGAAATCTCAATATAAAATTAAATGTAAATTTAAAAGCCAAAATGGATCTGCATGACACTACATGATGCAATTATTAACCATTACTATTCTGTAACTGCATACTAAATGGTGCTAAGTGTGTTAAAAGAAACTTGAGGAGATCTAGTAATACTAGTGATTACAGCAAAACTAAAACGAAGAGCCAGAAGGTGACAAATACAGACATGAAGGTGTCATGAGACACAGCCAGCCACTCCATCAGTGAACACTTGAGAGTGGGGAAGCAAAAACATCTAAACACTCCAGTTGACTAAAACTAAAAATGTCCAGCAAAATATGTGAACGTCTTATTTGCACATTTAGATTTTTGTTGTTGTTGTTGTATTTTGCATAATACTTAGATTACTTGTTAATTTATGTTGTCAGTTTGATTTGTTTAAGTGGTCAGATAATTAAAGGACTTTATTGGCTAGTTAGTTCTGTTAATTTATGTTGGATGTATGCAGCAACTTGGTACTTGAGGAACACTGTTATGTTTCACTGTGGGCTGAACTGTGTATGGTTGAAATGACATTAAAAGCCTACTTGACTTGACTTGTAACAACTAACTGAAAACTAATGACTGCACATGGACAAATATAACTCCAGTGCCACGTACTGTATTACTCATGTGGTATTTATTGATGACCAAACTGTGAGGCATTTTAAAAGACACATAACCAGTTAAACCAAGAAGAAATAAATACACTAAGTTACAAATTAACTTAAAATAAAGTATAAGTTAAATAAAAAAAAAATAAAAAAATACTAGGTGGATACAGTAAAAAAAAAAAACACACAAACTAATTAATTGCAATAAATGAATTAATTAATACATAAAACCTATATTTACAAACAACAGAATACACAGTGTCATTAAATATATTCCAAGCAATAAATCTAACAGAAACAATGCATCTCTCTCTCTCTCTCTCTCTCTCTCTCTCTCTCTCTCTAGAATTGTTTATCTTATTCATTTATTAACTAACTCTTATCTTATGGATGGTGTCATGTTGTATAATGAATTTATGGTACCTCATTCTACTATCGGCCTACATATACTCTAAGTTATTAGTGCTTACCATTTGACTATAGATTTTATTTTGTGAATACATACTTATTGACGTTTTTGTACATCATATCCTTTCTTTAACAAAAAAAAAAAAAACAGTGAAAATGAAAAATTGTTTTCTAAAAATCAATCGTTTATTATTATGTGTCTACATATATACGTGTATATGTGTATATTTTATTTTTATTTATTAACTCATTTTTTATTTATTAACTCCTTTTGTGTAAAATAAGATTGACATGCCATGAATGTTTTCAAAATTAAAGACACCTAAAAGTAAAAAAAAGTCTCTCTCTCTCTCTCTCTCTCTCTCTCTCTCTCTCTCTCTCTCTCTCCAGGAAATGGTAAGGCTTTAAAAACATACTTGCTCTGTGAGTCAGTCATTATAGAGACAGGATGGAGTTCAGTCGTCTCTCTGTGATGCTCTGTGAGTAAATGTTCTCTTTGTGTCTTCATTAGAGTGAATGTTGTGTATAAAGTTGTTCATCTGCAGTCTGAATGTCCTGAGTGATGAGTTTATTGTGTGATTAGGACATTGTGTGTACTTCAGCATGACTGCTCAGGTGAATCAGTGAATCCATATCTGTTATGAGAAGGGTTTAGTTTGATGTATCCAACATCAGGTGTTTTAAATAAAACACAGTGTTTAATTAATCTAATGAGTGTAACAGAGTCTATAATGTTGGAATCTGTAACTGATAATCATTTGATCTGCTAAAAAATAAATAAATAAATAAATAAATAACCGGATGGCATTTGTCTTTTTTGAAAGGAAAGTCATGCACATTAAATCTTCAGTGTTAATCTAAAGCTTTCAGAGTTCACATGTTTCTAACTGGACCCATTTAACTGTAGCTGTAGCAATGTAATTGAACTGATAATTTAACACAAGGAAGTGGTTGTGACCTATTAAAATGATTTTATCTACTATGAATATTCTATGCTTATGTTAGACTCTGCACAGAAGACAAAGAGCAATGGAATCTGTTGTGGTTTGATTTTTCTGTAAATAAGTGAGGGGGAAGGGGAGAGATCATCTGTAATGAAGATGACAAGATAACGATTTATATAATATAATATACATCCACCGTACACAACTTAAAACTAATGACTGCAGCAACTGTGGATGAATATAATCCAAAATGTCACTCATTGTTTTATTCTTGCAGTACTTGGTGATGATTAAACTGAAAGCCACCCTGCTTAAATTTAAGAACTAAAGCCAGGGTGTGTATAGTAGAGTAATTGACACATAAGTAAGTAAGTAAATACATAAATAAATAATCAGAATATTTCTAAAAAATAAATAAATAAATTCTGTTCTGACAGGTGTTTTCAGTTATTATCATTTTGTCCTCTCTATTATCTTGGTGTTGATTCCTTTGTTGTCCAGCTGTCTTAATCACAATCAACATGAATCTCTGGCTCCCAGTTACTGTATATAGTCACAGATCTTATTTAGTTTGGTTTGTTTTGCATGTTTGGATTTTCCTAACAAACAATGTCCATGCTTATGTCCCGTCTCATCCCGTTTCTGTTCTGTTTTAGTGCTGATTTCACTTCTACCCCTGATGCATGCTAAAGGTTTGTTTATTTATTTATTTATTTATTTATTTATTTATTTATTTATTTATTTATTCCTGTGTATAGTACGTCTGATGTTAAATGAAGCTGAGGCATTACCATGTATACATACACTGTCAAATTGTTTCTTCATATCATAAGTAATGCTAATTCTGATATTTGGTCAAAATGTATATTATATTATATAAATAATATACATGTTTAATAAGAATATTTATAATGAATATTACTGTATATGATATAAGTAATTAATTAATAATAAGTATTAATAATTTCTACACTTATAAATGTAGAGGTGAAGAAGAAATGAAAAATGTCCTGTGAATTCTGTTATTTTCACACCTTGTGTGTCCGTTGCATTTCTATATTTTTATAGCTTAGTTATTTTCAGTCATTTGTCTTTCAAGTCTCAGCTTCATTTTGAAATCTTGGTAAATTTTCACACATTATGTGGCTGGAACTTTTGGTTTTTAGTTGTTATTTTTCTTACATCAATGAGAATGTAAAATGGCCATGAAATCTATGTTATACAATTCATTTCATGTCACTTTTCAGTTTATTTGAATCCTATTTCGTTCATAAACCAATTTATCAGTGGACATTGTCATAAGGCAGCTTCACAGAAATCTGGACATGAATCTAAAATTTAAATTAAATCCCCAAATTATCTGCATGACACTGAATTAATTATTACTCTTCTGTAACATCAAATTAAATAGTGTGTTAAAAATACACTTGAGGTAGTCAGGCAAGGCCAGTTATTACAGCATAATTAAAAGAGAGAACCACAAGGTGACAAAAACAGACATACCCATAAGGTATAAAACAGCTAGCCACGCCATTAGGAAACACATGAGAGTTGGGTAGCAACAACATTTAAACATCCCAGTTCACTAAAACTAAAAATGTCCAGGTCTCCTACTAGATCTCTGCATTTGCCAAGGGAGAAATGATTTAACACAATTTATTTTTTAAGTTATACTAATGTTTGGATAATTGTCTAGGCTTAAAGATTGAGTTCATGTCTGAGGCCTGAACACTAATCACACGGCTGTTCTATAATTGTGAATATGGAAAGCTCTGCCCCTGTTGTAGCTTTCTTTTTTTTTAGACGTAACAAAAAATTAAAGCTATTTTTTTTAGAAAGTCTAAAAGCCATGTTGTCTATGACACCTGATAAACACATGCACAGTGCACAAAGAATTACTTTTAGATGTGACATAAATCTAGGAGGACACAATGAGTGAACATACGGTACAGCTGGTATAAAAATAATTACCCAATCTACACAGAGGGAGAAGACAGAGTCTATACAGAACGCACAATACAGGAGATCAGTAGCAGGCCTGTTACTGACTCTGACAGTGGTAACTACACCTGCACAGGACAGAGAAATGACTCTGAGAGCTCAAAGATTAGTGATGCTGGTACACTGAATGTATCAGGTGAGTCTGTGGCAACAACTGCATTGTATGTTTGTACTGTACATTTATACTCTTATTGTGATGGGACAGATGAACAGATGAAGAGTGCAATAAATTCCATGTTGTCATGTATTTGTATACATTTTTTGTATAAATTAAAGGTTCAAATTTAAATATAATTTGGTGTTTAATTTGTTTAACAGAGATACCACATGCAGTACTGAGTGTATCTCCACAGCGCTGGCTGACTGAAGGAGACTCAGTTACTCTAAGCTGTGAGGTTACAGACTCCTCTACAAACTGGACATTCAGCTGGCATAGAGATTTTCTCTCAAGAGACAATGATGGCCATATCAGGTATAGAGTGGAACGCCTCTCAGACAGCAGCAGAGGATCTGGAGGCAACTACACTCTCAGTCCTGCTGCTCTTAAACACACAGGAGTTTATATTTGCAGTGCAGAGATAGAAGAACTCTCCCTTTACACACATTACAGCTTTCCAGACCCATTATGGATCACTGGTGAGGAAAAAATAACATTGGTGTGTGGGAATGTTGAATATAGCTACAGTGCCTTGAAAATGTATACATAAATCTTTGAACATTTCTACATTTTGTCAGGTTACAACCACAAACATTGATTGTATTTTATTGGGATTTATGTGATACACCAACACAACATGGCACATATTTTTGAAGTAGAATGGAAATAACAAATGGTATTCAATTTTCTTGTACAAATAATAATCATTTTAAAAAAATGTGTGGCATGCATTTGTATTTAGCCGCTTTTACTCTGATACCCCTTAGCTGTTCTGTGAAATCTCAGAGGTTTGTTAGGTAACATTAGTGAACAAATCATGAAGCCCAAACAACACTCCAGTTAGGGATAAAGTTGTGGATAAGTTTAAAGCAGTTTAAAGAGTTATGTTAATTTTATAAATAAATAAATAAATAAATGTCCCTAGCTTTGAACATCTCAAAGCACTGTTCAATCCATCACCTGAAAATGGAAAGTGTATGGCATAACTCCAAACCTATCAAGACATGGCTGTCTATGTACTTAACCTCATAGACTGGGCAAGGAAAGAAGCCCATGGTAACTCTGGAGGCACTGCAGAGATCTCCAATTCAGGTGGGAGCATCTGTTCACAGGACAAATATCAGTCATGCAATCCACAAATCTGACCAATTTAATTGAGAATTGAGAATTGAGTAGAGAATTGGGATCCAGTGTCTGAGGTGATGGCCACGGGACGTCAATGAAGCCAGAAAACATGAGTGATTAGGAGTTTGCCTGTTTCTTTGGCTGTGGGGACACCAGACGGCGAAAGTAAACAGCCTTGTAAAAGCAGTTCACGACTGTGCGTCGGGGAGCTCAGGGACAAAATCAAGGGCAATTTGGAACCAAGGTCTTTATGGGATTGAGAGAAGTCTAAGAAGACCAGCAGGAGGCTTGTTGCTGGTTTTATTTTTTATTTCTATTCACCATCACTCACAAAGCAGTGGGTGGTGTCTATCATGCTGGGACACCAGACATGTTGATGGATAAGGGTTAGTGTGCATGCTGCCCTGGGGTGGCTGGCCAGCCTTGAGCCATGCCTCATTACAGAATGCAAGTTGGCTCAACCTCTGGGACAAAGAGTCTAGTCTGGCCGGGCCATGTTCCTGATTAAGTGCAGTCCCAACCTGTAACTCAACATCCAGCAACACCTTAGGGACTTGGAAGAATTGATGGGAGAGTGCAGCTGGTTTAGAGTGTTTTTAACCAGGATGAAAGTGAAGGTAGAGATTAAAAAGAACAGAGAGCATTGTTCTTGTTAAGAGTCGAGGCATTTGGCCATCCTGAGGTACTAGTACTTGTGATTGGTTCAGGAGCAAAAGAACTGTCACCAGAAAGAATTGCACCAGCCCTAGAATCTGAAGCATCCACCTACACCACAGTCTGAAAGGATGGGTCTGTCTGTATGAGAATAGGAGCTGAGGTGAAATGTCCTGTCTGCCTGGTCGTACCAGTGAAATGAGATCTTGACCGATGTCAAAGAGATTGAAAAAAGAAAAGAAAGTTTTTAATAAACCTTCCATAAAAATTTGCGAATACAAGGAATCGCTGGATGTCCTTTTATGTAGCTGTTATTGGCCAATCAGTAACTGCTTTCATGTTGGCAGGGTCCAATTGAATTTTTGATGGAGACTAAATAATACTGATTGACTTTGCGAGCAGAGGAAAATCCAAGTGCATAGATGTACTGTAACTTACATGAGAAGTAATAGTCTCTCTCTCCCAATGCTTGTGAACATAGAAGCACTTTCAAACGGAGTTAATGCCATTGTCCAAGTTGCAAAGCAGGCAGGGTAGAAAAGCAACGCAAGTGACTAATTGGGAAATGAAGAAGAGACTAAGCATACCAAGAAACAGGCTGGCTTGTGACAGAAGCAAAGTTAGTGCTGGGGCTCAGCATGATCTATACCTAGAATGTTTTTCTAAACAAGATCCACATCTTATTTACATTCTGACAGATCACTGATTCGAGATTTGCATGGTTGAAATGTGTTGTAAAAAAAAAAAAAAAAAACTGTGCATTCATAAACCCCTACAGAGTTCAGGTGTACACAAGCGTAAATATGTTCAGTGCATTTTTTTTTTCATGAAAATAGATAGAAAAAAAAAAAAAAACATTATAATGTTGTGTGTTTAAGGTGAATCTCCTCCAGTTTCTCTGATCATCAATCCCAGCAGAACTCAACACTTTACTGGTGACTCTCTCTCACTGAGCTGTGAGGACCAGAGTAAATCTACTGGATGGACAGTGAGACGATATAAACAAAATGGCTCAGTATCAGATTGTTCACAGTGGGGATCAGTTACAGGATCTACATGTAACATCATCTTCCTTAACACATCCTACACTGGAGTTTACTGGTGTGCGTCTAAATCTGGAGAAAACAGTAATCCTGTCAACATCACAGTGCATGGTGAGTCTTCATCTAGTGTGTTTATTGTTATANCAGAGTTCAGGTGTATAAAATTAAGATTATGTTGATTAAAACTGTGTCTTGCTAAATAAATTAAAAAAAAAAAAAAACATTATAATGTTATGTGTTTAAGGTGAATCTCCTCCAGTTTCTCTGATCATCAATCCCAGCAGAACTCAACACTTTATTAATGACTCTATCTCACTGATCTGCGAAGACCAGAGTAACTCTACTGAATGGACAGTGAGACGATACATACACAACAAAAGAGCATTAGATTGTGAAATGTGGGGATCAGTTAATGGATCTACATGTAATATCAGCTCTCTCTCTGTATCTTACACTGGAGTTTACTGGTGTGAGTGTGAGACTGGAGAAAACAGTAATCCTGTCAACATTACAGTGCATGGTGAGTCTTTATATAGTGTGTTTACTGTTAAAAGAAAAAGAAAATGTTTCAAGATTTAAGATTAAAAAAAAATCATTAATCCAAGATGGAATTTCTTTGTCTTGGTTACAGTTGTTTTCCATTCTTTTGAAATAGCAATAAAAGAGTAATAAATTAGACAAAGAAGATTTTAAACTAAATTAATCAAAAGGGCATTGCACAAATAATAAAGTTAACAAAATTGCACTTTAAGAGTGGTAAGGCCCAATAGTATTGCTAAATGACCAGGTGAACAAGTATTGTATTAATCTATGGCAGGCAGTTACTATCCACATTTATTGTAAACATGACATCGAACAGAACAGAATGTATTGTTCTGGTTACAGAGCACACTGAATAGTAGGTGAGAAGGATTTTATTACAGAATATTTGAAACTGAATGTTCTCCAATTGTAATATTACCTGAAGACAGTAATAGAACAGCACATACTGTAGGAGTTTCTTTCATGAGCTATAGTAAAACACTGAATAAGGCTGTAATGCAGCTCTATGCAACTCTAGTTTTACACTTTTTATATAAGGAGTTTTTATCCATGTCAACAGTACAAAATGTAAATAACCTAGTGAGTTGTAGAGTGAAATCAAAGAGTATCTGAAAGTATCTGAGTATCAAAGTATATATATATATATATATATATATATGTTGTGATAATTTATGGTTGTAATTTCTTTCTTTTCAGATGGTGATGTGATTTTGGAGAGTCCTCTCCATGCTGTGATTGAGGGACGTCCTCTGACTCTACACTGTTTAAATCGCAAAACAAATTCCTCAATCCACCGAGCTGATTTCTATAAAGATGGATCAGTTCTCCAGACACAGACTACAGGAGAGATGATCATCCATAAGGTCTCAAAGTTAGATGAAGGTTTCTACCACTGTAAACACCCAGAGAGAGGAGAGTCAGAGAAAAGCTGGGTCTCAGTCAGAAGTAAGAAATCTTAATTAATTTAATTAAAAATAAATTGCTTATGACACAGGTTAGCTATACAGTGTCATTGTGTGTGCCTATGATGTGTGTGCACCTCAACCTGTTATTGCTCCTCGCTCACTCTGTAGGCTTTCTATGTAGAACAACCTCCC
This sequence comes from Clarias batrachus, assembly GCA_003987875.1. Taxonomy (NCBI): domain Eukaryota; kingdom Metazoa; phylum Chordata; class Actinopteri; order Siluriformes; family Clariidae; genus Clarias; species Clarias batrachus. The sequence continues at coordinate 52,641 of QMIH01001514.1, read as the reverse complement.
CCCCCCCCCCTGCAGGTGCGTTAAGGGGGCGAGGCCGGCTGGCAATGATTAACACTAATGGACCTTGGGCTTTTCTCCCAATTATAAAAGTCAGGGTTTAGTCTGGGGTCTGGAAATACAGAAAAGCATTGCACGGTGGAGTACAGGGAGTGGCACGCAAGCAGGCAATGTTACCCGCCCTGCAACAGACCTTGAGTTGAGTCCCTAACAAGGCTGACGTCTTACTTAGGGCCAATGTCATGGCTTGCACCTGTGATGGGCATGCACATCAATCTGTTGTCACTCCTCGTTCACTCCATAGGCTCCCTACATAGGCGGCACATGTGCGAAGGGGCAGGGCTGCCAGGTCAGGCTGGGTGGCAATAATTAACATTAATGGACCTCAGCTGTCTTCACAATATAAAAGCAAAGCGCAGAGTTTAGTCTGGTGCCTGGAAATAAAGTAAAAGAGTTGTGTGGTGGACTTGAACTGAGTGCCATGTGAGTGGGGTGATGGCTGGGAAAGTAACCCAGCCGATGGAAGTCTTGGAAAAACTCAATAAAGGAAATAATTCTTTTGATTGTGTAAAGCTGCTTTGCGGCAATGTCAATTGTTAAAAGCGCTATACAAATAAAATTTAATTTAATTGAAAAATTTAACTCTTGTCTGTGGCTGAGCCCAGAAAGAGCCGGAAGGGGCCGATCTTGGCTTGTGTCAGTGGGAGAGGTTATCATCATGGGAGGGTGCAGGAGCCCTACCTCCGCATGCTCCAGTCTGCCACTCTGCCCGCCACCGCCTTTTGCCAGCCGTGTGCCCGCATGCCAGCTGGGCATTGCCGGGCCTACATGTGCACACCTTTACTTCTTTCCTTCTGTTTTTCCCTTCCTCCCTCCTTTTAACTCATTCTTACCCCATTTTCCCTGAATAAAATGACCCTTTTTATCTGTAAGACCTTGCTTTGTGTCCATGTGCCTGTGGTGCCACCTGTGCACAAGAGTCGAACTTGTTACAACAGATGAATACAACTTTTATTCTGTTCTCATTCTTTCCTCAGGCTCAGGTTTTGGATACAGGAAAGAAACAGTAGGAGTCACTGTGGGACTGTTTGTGGCCTTTTTGTTTGTTATTTTAATATTCCTCGTGATCCCTCTCTGGTGCTACAAAATAAAGAAAGGTTTGGTAACCGCTGTAGCTAACTTATATAAACTATTACTTATTCAGATCATGGATGATAAACACATGCTGATTTATAAGGAAATTATAATTTTGTTGTTTATTTCTATATACATTTACAAACATACTGTTATTATTATTATTTTTTTTTGTTCTGTAGTGATGGTTAGTGTTTATGACACTGTTGATTGTGCAGATATCAGTGAAAGAGGTAGCGTTTTACCAAACATTTCTTTTGTAATTAGAAAACTTGAGTATAGATTAACTGTTACAGAAAAGTACAAAAATGTTTTATACTGACCATCCTGCTGATCAATTTACTTCACTGTGTGTAGATGAGGCTGCAGCTGAGAGCACTGAAGTCATTTACACACAGGTCATAATCAGAACAAAGGAAAAGAAAAATGGTAGAGTATTTTCAAAGCTACAACATTCTATACTTCTTATAAGACATTATCCAATATATTCAGTCATCTGTTAGACTTACAGTACTTGCCCTAGAAAGATACCACATGTTTGTTTGTTTTTCTTCTTTTATTTGCAGATGTTGATGCTGAAACAAGTGGTGGTGATGTGACCTATGCTGAAATAAAATTAAAGACAAATATCTATGATGAAATACAGGTATCAAAAATAATTAAATAAATGTGTTCGGATAGGCACAGTGTGTCTATACACTTCAAGTCAAAAATTTCGAAACACCTGTTAATTCAGTGGTCTTTCGGGATGTTTATTTATTTCTACATTGTAAAACGTTGCTGAAGACATCCATATATAGCTTTTAGTCTTGGGACCATCCTCATGAAAGCCAGTGTAATCAGAGCAGTTGATGCTCTTTTGCAACTGCACTTGGGAATACAGGGTTTTTTTCTTTTTTCTTTTTTTGCTAAAAACTTTTTGTAGATAAAAAAAATGTCATTCCCAAGTGCAGTCAAAAAAACCTGCAAATGCAATTTTTAAACTGACTCTCATGAGGACAGTTCCAAGAAAGTAAGACCAAAAGATCCATGTGCTGCAGAGATTTAGTTTATTAGAATTACCAGCCTGGAGGTTGGAAAACTATGCTTTTTCTCTGATTAATCCAAAATATTGAGATTTTCGGTTCTAACCAACATATGGTTCCTGAAAGTATGTTTCCCACTGTGAAGCATGGATGAGAAGGTGTGATGGTGTGAGCATTTTTCTGAGGCATGCCATCCCATATAGATTGCATTAGGGGACCATCATTTGTTTTCAAACAGGGCAGTGTCCCCAAACACATCTTTAGGTTATCTATGTGGATTTTGTCCAAGAAGGAGATTGATGGAAAGCTGCATTGAATAACCTGGGATCCAAGTCTAAATTCAATTGAGATTATTTGGAATAAGTACTCCTCTGGGAACTGCTTTAAAATAAAATAGTTTAAAATAAACCATTCCATGTGATTAGATCATGAGCCTGTATAAAGTTGGCATCAAAACAAAAGGTGGGCAATTTAAAGAATCAACATTATAAAACAGATTTTAGTTTATTTAACAGATTCTGTTCATATATGTAGATAGATGTTGACTATATAATACATCATTTAGAAAACAATATTAAAAAAACAAACAAACAAAGAAACCATTGAACAAGAAGGTGCATTAAAACGTTTTACTGGTACTGTGTGTACACAATACTGCTCAAAAGATGGGATCACTTGACTTTTTTTTTTTTTGTTTGGTGATTTTTTTCTAGATTATACAATAACACTGGGGATTTGTAAAACACATGCACTTGACAAACACCATGATGAAACTGGCTCTCATGAAGACCTTCTCAGAAAAGCAAGGGCACCACTTACCTCTGCTGCAGAAGAGAAGTTCATTTAGAGTTAACAGCCTCAGAAATCCCCAATTAACAAACATTACCTCAGATTAAAGCCTTTGAGAACATGAGTAGCAGATACATGAACATTAACTGTTCAAGGGAGATTGCATATTTCAGATGCCTTCAGCATTGCTTTACAACGTAGAGAGAAATATACATCAAACATCAGGAACGACCATTGAGTTAGACCATGATTCTATAATGTGATCTTTTTTCTTCTTACAGTAAGTCATGGATCTACATATGCTAAAGGAGTTAAAATAACAAGCCAAATTTATAAATGTTTAATAAACAGAACTGGACTATTGTTATCTGTTGAAAGGCTGACTGTTCTTTTCTATTTTTATGAAAATATCAGCTTGTAACTCAATATCATAAAGACAGAGAGCACCCATCCTGCTTTCTTAGAATTCCTAATCATTTTTTTATTCTAAACCAAATACATTTTAATTTGTATATTGAAGTAATTCTTATGGAGTTTACAGCTCATATATTAGCCCAATAAAACTAAAATCCAGTGTTTTTAATATAATATAGTTATATAATATTATATTATAAACTCATTACATCTTGTATTGCAATGTAATTGCAATTTTATAATACCTATGTTTAAGAACTTTTTTTTTCTTTTTCTTTTTGGATTTTTCCTTGATTTTCTATCTATTAATCCAATTTCTCCATTTCACTAGGAGGCTTCACATTAAGTTACTACCAGTCAGCCAGGGAGGGCAAAAGAATGTCATGTTTTTTTTCCAAAGCATGTGACACCAGCCGACTGCATCTTTTCAATCTGCTTGCTCACCCACCGTTGGGGGTGGCGTAACAGACTCAGTGGACCGCTCTATCACTCCTTCTGCTTGTGTGATGCCATGATTGATGTGAGAGCACTATGTGCCTTTCGCACATTGGCCCTCGGCTGCGAGAGGCTACAGCATCACCCGGGAATCTCTAGATGATTGGGTGAGCACTTTACCACTGCGCTACTTGGGGGCCCAAGGACTGTTATTCTTAGCTTTTTGAGACCTTGTGGTATAGAACACATTGCAATGGTTACAAAATGTTTTTTTTTTTTTTTAAGACAAATTGCTTTTTACATTTGTAAATGTAATGAGTCAATAGAGACGCAGGTCTTGAATTTATTAGAACATAAGTAAACTGAAAAATTCAAACAGAGACTCACATGAACATAATAATAAACAACATAACAGAACCAAATGGAAAGTAAAAATGCATTCATTCATTTTTCCACATAACATCACCAAAAAATCTGTTTCCAAAACCCACAAATGAATGGCCTTGTTTCTTAATTCACAATTTCTTATTTCATACTCACATCAACTCAAATTAAAATTTTAAACAAAAATGGGCACTCACATTCTGTTTTTTCCCCAATCAGACTCAAATTGGGTGCCCTGATTGTTATTTATTTATTTTGCTTTTGGTTGCAAAAATAACTCGAAGAAAATTCTCTGTAAAGAAGCCAAACAATACATAACCCTCTGGGGAACTGCACTTCAAATTCCACTCTTTTGCCATGCAGAGGCTTAAGAGATGTAGGTTTTAGACACTTAGCAATAAAATCACCAGAAGCAGGATGTGAATGTGTCTGCAAGGTGTACACAAACATACTCTAACAACTTCACTTTCTACAAAATTATTGTTTAAATAAAGTAAGATAAGTAACAAAGCAAAATAAAATAATTTTTGGTTTTGAGTTTTCTTGGATTTCCTTCCTAATTTAGTCGTATCCAATTCCCACCTATAAGTAGGGGCGCCCATATAAAGGCTACCATTACCAGTCAGGGAGGGCCAAAGTTGATCAAGTGTTTTCTTCAAACCATGTGACACCATCTTTTTGAACTGCTTGCTCACGCATCACATGTTACTTAAACTAGCAATCTTCGGATGATTACATACACACATTTAAACTATCAATGAGTGTACAGAATCTATTTTTAAGTAATTCCTTACATTTTTGACATCATCAGATAATAATGCTGGTTTCAATGAGGAGTATCAAGCCTAATAAAATTCCAATTACTATTATTATTTCATATTTGAATGTCTGATTTGTATCATACTGACATATCAAAGTTGAGGATAAATACTGTACATCCTAATTGATGATTGTTTCTATTTTAAAAAAAGCAAATGAAGATTAAGATAAAACATGTCATGTTACATTAAAAAAAAAAAATGCTGAGTTTAGGTGCCCCCTAGAGAGCAAAGCTCCAATCTGTAGTGACATCAGTAGTTCTTCATTTGGTAAAATAAAATTTTTATACAGTATGAGAAAGTATTTAAAGATTAAAGCTGGCAGATGATAATCATGGTAGCTAAATTTATTTATTAAGAAAGCTGCGATCAATACATTTTTTCTGCTTCTAGTGGCTGTAAACATTTTCTTTCCAGACAGACACTGCATCAAGTTAATGTGCGTATGAGTTATTGCAACTCATTTGACCACAGAGTAAGATTAACTACTGGTGTGACACCATGCATATACATGAGCTCGTGAGCTCACCCCCTATCCTCAACCCCACCGTATATTAAAATACTTTTCAATTTCATATTTAAAGTGAGGAAAAATCAGCTGGCAGGTCTGTTTGTGTCTGTGAACAGAGAATGTAAAAACACTATTATTATTATTATTATTATTATTATTATTATTATTATTATTATTATTATTATCAAGCACTTAAATTTTATTGTATGAAGACAAGGATTATTTTAATCAAATTACAACATCAAGTAGGATTATATATTTTTAGCTTTGTAACAGACTGATTTAAATTGTCATGTAATAATAAACACTCAGGTTTTATAGTATAAATGTAACATTGCACAAGTTAAACACTGTAATCAGTAAATCTACATGTTGAATCATACAGCAGGAACGCTGAAGCTTACTTGCACACAGTTAGCCAAAAATTTTTAAAAGTAAATTTAGTACTAAAATCATAATAAATAAACAAATGAACAAATAAACAAACAAATAAACAAACAACAACAACAACAACAATAATACTATTAATAATAATAATAAACCTTATTTCGTGGTATTTTCCCTTGACAACATGGAAATAAGGATTATTAACATTTTAACAGACTTACAGCAGTTTGCGGTACATTATTTCCTTAAATAGAGAAAAAGAGTGACACGTGTAGGATGGTAAAAGCAGCACGCACTCACACTAACTAAGGTGTGTTCCATTCCAAAGTGCACTTCACAGGGTGCTCTTTACCCCTTGCTCTATTTACAAGGAATGTTTGTGAAGGGAATTTTCTCTTAACAAAACTCCACCATCCGGAACACCCTGCCATGTCGCCAGTGCAGATATCACTTCCTCTGTGCATTACCATGGCAACATAAACACCTCAGATACATGTCACTGCCACTGAGAAAATTTCACACTACGGACATTAAATATTGAATATTTTTTATATTGACACAAACTGATAACATTGTAAAACAATTAATATGATATAATATAATATAATAATTAATAACAATTAATATGAGTAGAATATGATAATAAATTATTTAAATAATCTACAAAATGTACAATATTTTTTACAGACTACTAATATTACTAACATTATTAATACTAATACTAATATAATACTAAGGATTTTTTGATGAAATAAAATTTTTAATTATTGTATCCTATTAATATGATGATTTCATAAAGTATATACCAGAAGATAGATACTGTATAAAGAAGATGTGAAAATGTCATCAGGATAACCCCAAGGACCAATGTGACATGCCATATCCTGAGTGGATGACATCAAGTCCTGTTTTTAACTTTTCCTCACAGAATAGTATTTATGTGTTGGCATGCATGGCTTTGTGATTTAGAGGGAGATCAATCCATGCTGGAACGAGAGCAAAAACTACAAGAGGAGACTGTTTCTTGAAAAGCTTGGCAAAAACATTCAAGGGAGCCGAGACCATCTAAAAACTCCATCCTCTGTTGCATTGGCGAGAGACACGCAAGCAACAGCAGCAACATCCAGCAACAAAAATACGTTTCTTAATAGTGTTTGTTATAGTCAAAATAATACCCATATAATGTTTTTTTTTACCTAAAATAACATAAATCATATGAGCTCAGGTAAGTAAGGCCTGCAAGACATACAGTAAAATACAAGTTTAAAATTTGTAAGGTTTACAAGAGCCCAAGTTGATCAACAGATCTAATATAACATTTAGTGATAATATTATGGATTTATAATGGAATAAAAATTATTCCAGCCAAAAATGACTGGGAACATTATGAGTATGAGCCAAAAACAAGTTATGACTAACTGAGTCAGACACCTGTAAGTTTACAGTAAAATAAATATTTTAATGTTGTTAATATTTTTACCTTAAAACTGTTAGTTACTGTTTGTTTCTGTCTTATAGTAAAGCAGGAAAATCTATTCAAAATGTGCTCAAGCTTCACTATAGACATTAAAATCATGAAATGCAGACAAAAAGTTCACCTCATCTGTCATTAGCCTACTTTTGCTACTTTTGTATGTGACCGAGTCAAAAAGCAAGTTTACCAGAAAGGGGAAGGTACAGGTTCAACAAAGACTGCACTAACAAAAGAAGAAGTTTAATATATATGTATATAGAGACAGTATGGAGCTCAGTCGTCTCCCTGTGATGCTCTGTGAGTAAATGTTCTCTTTGTGTCTTCATTAGAGTGAGTGTTGGGTATAAAGTTGTTCATCTGCAGTCTGAATGTCCTGAGTGATGAGCTTATTGTGTGATTAGGACATTGTGTGTACTTCAGCATGACTGCTCAGGTGGATCAGTGGATCCATATCTGTTATGAGAAAGGTTTAGTTTGATGTGTAACTACTCTCAGTAACTATGAGAGTTCAACAGGTAAGAGTACAAGTAGAGCGAGTTTAAAACAGGGTTTAAATAATCTAATGAGTGTAAACGACTCTGTATTCTTGGAATCTGTACCTGATTTTCTGTGCCCTGCTGTCATCTGCAGCTCAGTGACAACATCTCATCATCATTTGATCTGATAAAAAAAATAAAAAAAATATAGTATGTTTTTTTTTTTTTTTTTTACCCAATGGAAGTCATGGTTGTGACTAACTGAAATAACTTTAGTTGCTACTAACTCTGATGGTTTTTCTTATGCAGAAATAAGGATGTGTAAATGTGTCATAACCGTCATGAAACTATTCTAGATTAAAAAAAAAAGAAAGAAAAAAGTTCAAGAAGCTTATGGGTCTTTTCATGATGTACTTATACTGTGACAAA
>QMIH01001514.1:0-20428 GCA_003987875.1 Clarias batrachus | reverse complement strand
TTCAGGCCTCAAAATGCACCTCTGCAGCCTAATTGCCACATTATATGATATACTGTATTATATATTTTATCTTTGTCTATTCAGCTATGTGGGTTTAACAGGAGGAACTGCGAATGTGATCTATGAGCCTGATAACAGGCTTTTAACTAAACAGACTTAGAACATAAAAAAGAAAGTTTAGTGTTAATTCACTCTTAATGACTGATAAAAAAAAAATATGATTATGATGATGATGATGAAGTAGTTATATAAGTTGACCTAGATGTTATATATATCTCAGTTACACACACATACACACACACACACACATATACACACACAATTGTAAATATTTGAAAAGTTGTATGTATGCTTTTTCAAACAGAACATAAACAGAGAAGTCAAATCAATGATAGCGACCTTAAAAATGTCCTTATGATTGTTGAATCTGAGAAATTAGCATAGAAATATAGAATGTCATGTCTTCAAAAATATATTGTTTTGTGTGTTGACTGTGAAGATTTTTAATTATTCACGTCAGGTTATCTGGAAATTGAGACATGTTAGCTTAATCTGACATTTCACTACTTATCCAAGGGGCTTCTTCAGTCTGAGGGAAATAGTTAGGGTTCCACTTAGTATTCGGGTTAGAGTTTTATCCTCCAGGGTCAAGGATAACCACCTGCCTAAAAAGACTTGTTAGGCTAACAATGTACAAGGTGAAAGTAGGAGGAAGATGGAGGGTAGAAGATGGGGAGAGTTGTTAAAAAAAAGAGAGATATGTTTTTAGAGATAGTTCTTAAGAAATAACATCCAGGGAGAGTAGTGGGAGTCCTTAGGTGTGGCTTTCCTGGTGAACCTGTGAAAAGATCTTGTTGCTGCCATTGTTAGGGTGTATGATGATCACTGAAGAAAATGGTTGACATTGTCAACATGTCATAAGGAACAGTCCAGGCAATGCTCACGTGTCCAGGCAATGCTCAAGTTCAAATTTTCCTAAGTTTGTCCCCAGGCTGCTGATCCAGGAACAGAAGGAACATCGCATTTAAGTCTGCTAAAAAACTTAGTTTGCCATGGGTTACCCATCCTTTATGTCAAGTATCATTACCAGTGACAAAGCTTGGGTGCACAGGTACGGCCCTGAGATGAAGCAACAGTCTTTACAGTGGAAGAGCCCATCATCTCCATGACTGAAAAAAGAGAGGCAGGGCCATGGTGTATGCTCATTGTCTTTCTCAACATACACATCAAGAATTTGTCTCCAGGTGCCAGACCATCAACAGCAAATTCTACATTTTTGTTAGAGCAGATCAGTGCGCATCAGTGTGTCTAATAAGTGCAATGTTTAATCATGCACTTAATCTTTTCAATGTTTAAACTATGTGTTCTGTTTCTGTTTTTATTCAGTGCTGATTTCACTTATACCAGCATCATCTGATCAAGGTGAGTACTTTTTTGTGCACGTTTAATTTGAATTGGAGCAAAGAAGGTTGTGTTTTGTGTATTACCCTGCAGTGTTTGTACGTCATTAATATTATATATGTAAGGCGAATAAGTTAGTTGAACTCAGTTATGTCAGAGAAAAGTAGACTGGATGTGTGTGCATGAGCATTTTCATTCCATATAGAATTAAATAACAAACAAACAAAAACAAATCTATGGCCCATGTAACTAGAGCTTAGCATGTGTCTGAGCTTTAGCATATTAGCGAAAGCTTTAGCAGAAACACGAACAGAACCACTGACAACGCTGATGGTCAATAATTTTACCTTAGTCTCATTGTGATTTTTTTATTTAAATAAATCCAATATTTTAAATTGTGTATTTGCCTGTAATTATATTGTTCATATGGTTATGTGAAATTCCTTTTCAGCTCTTTCACACTTCTACTATTGACGATTGTTTTATAGGGAGTACTAAACCTGTGGTGTCTATAAAGCCTGATACACATCTCTACAGTGGAGAGACAGTCCATTTCAGGTGTGACATACAGGGAGATGGAAACACTGGGTGGAAATACAGGTGGTATAAGAATAAAAAGAGATTACCAAGACAGATAAAACAGTTTGATATCAAATCTGTTGATGCCTCCATTAGTGGTGTCTACACCTGCAGAGCACAGAAAAATGACTCTCAAAGCTCAGTGATCAGTCTTCCTGTTACCCTGACTGTATTAGGTGAGTCTGTCGCAACAAGATTATGATATTCTAGTTTTACACTTATAAGCTCATATCCAGTATTTCATTTCAACTCGAATCAAACTATATTTTACATGTTTATAATTGATTATATAGCCAGCCATGCACTATTTGGTAAAACAAGATGGTGTCAGTGAGGTCAGCTGCCGTCACTACTGCTGCAACATCTTTTTCTTTGTTTTTTTAATTAATTTTCAGTAACATAAAACCGGCAAATTCATCAAAATTGAGCACATTAGGTGTGCTAGAGATACTCTTATTTTTATTGGCATATACAATTCACAATTTGAAGTTTTTAACCACGGATCCAAGTTGGCCGAGTTAATTCCTGAGAGAGAACAAAAGACCGAACCCAAAGTGTCGGCCCCGAGGGACACAAGCCTGCACCAGTAACAGGCAAAGTGCAAACAGTGCAAACTGCACACCTCTGCATGAATGCAATCTTCTCTAATCAGCGCCGTTTATATTCCACCTTAGGTGGACATGGACACTGCCTTATGCAATCTGCATGAGGCACTCACACAGTACCAGACACAAAACCGGGATGCTTATTGCGGATGGGGACTTTAACAATGCCACTTCAAACACGCAGAGCCAAACTTTTATCAGCATATCACCTGCCCCACCAGGGGCAAAAGGACACTAGACCACTGCTACACGACAATCAAGTACGGCTACAAGGCAAAATCTCGCACTCCCGTTTGAGAAATCTGACCATGCCACCATTTTCCTTTTGCCAAAATATAAACAAAAGCTTAAACAGGAAGTCCTGGTTCAGAGGGAGGTCGCACTCTGGATGGACCAATCGGTGGCCGCGCTACAGGACGCACTTGACTAAGCAGACTAAGACATGTTCCAACGAGGCTCTGATGACATCAACACGTGTAAGGAAGAGGTTGTGGGATTCACAGAGATACTGGTGATCCCATGCAAAAAAACGACAATCAGAACATTTCCCAATCAGTAGGTGGATGGTTTTATCCACCCATGTTTTATTCATCCAGATGTGGGAGGATAAAACCATCCACAAGACTGATCTTGCAATGCTGCCTTTAATGCTGGACTTGCGTCGGGTGACATGTGTCGAGTTATCTGGGAATTTGCACTTCAGCTTCTGCTTCAACCTTGAAAAAAGTCGTTAGCCAACTACAGGGGACATGAGGATCAACCCTTTGCAGGTTACACAACAACTGTTCAAAGTGGATTCAACCTTAAATGAAAAAAAAAAAAACACAAAAAGAGGTATATCACTATTTCAGATAAATAATAGTTAAATCACTACTTCTAATAAATATTAGGCAAATAAAATGTAAACAAATACAAACATAATTATTTAAGTAAGCTTAACATGTAAACATGTAATACACAATATAATATTACATTTTTGTGAATATATGGAAATTACACTCAAACAACAATCACAGCATAATATACACACGTGGACAAAATTGTTGGTACCCTTCGGTCAATGAAAGAAAAACTCACAATGGTCACAGAAATAACTTTAATCTGACAAAGTCATAATAAATAAGCATTGTATGAATGTTAACCAATGAAAGTCAGACATTACTTTTCAACCATACTTCAACCTAATTATAAAAAAAAATAAACTCATGGAACAGGCCTGGACAAAAATGATGGTACCCCTAACTTAATAGTTTGTTGCACAACCTTTTGAGGCAATCACTGCAATCAAACGATTCCTGTAACTGTCAATGAGACTTCTGCACCTCTCTGCAGGTATTTTGGCCTCCTCACTCCTCATGACAAGCTGCTCCAGTTGTTTCCRGTTTGAAGGGTGCCTTTTCCAGACAGCATGTTTCAGCTCCTTCCAAAGATGCTCAATAGGATTGAGGTCAGGGCTCATAGAAGGCCACTTTAGAATAGTCCAATGTTTTCCTCTTAGCCATTCTTGGGTGTTTTGGGTCATTGTCCTGTTGCAAGACCCATGACCTCCGACTGAGACCCAGCTTTCTGACACTGGCCAGCACATTTCTCTCTAAATGAATCCCTTGATAGTCTTGAGATTTCATTGTACCCTGCACAGATTCAAGACACCCTGTGCCAGATGCAGCAAAGCAGCCCCAGAACATAACAGAGCCTCCTCCATGTTTCACAGTAGGGACAGTGTTCTTTTCTTGATATGCTTCATTTTTCCATCTGTGAACATAGAGCTGATGTGCCTTGGCAAAAAGTTCCATTTTTGTCTCATCTGTCCGTAGGACATTCTGCCAGAAGCTTTGTGGCTTGTCAACATGTAGTTTGGCATATTCAGTCTGGCTTTTTTATGATTGAGCATGAAGTTCACCTTGGATCTCTTTAGAAGTCTTTCTGGGCTCTTTTGTTACCATTGGGATTATCCGTCTCTTTGATTTGTCATCAATTTTCCTCCTGTGGCCACGTCCAGGGAGGATGGCTACAGTCCCATGGATCTTAAATTTYTGAATAATATGTGCAACTGTAGTCACAGGAACATCTAGCTGCTTGGAAATGGTCTTATAGCCTTTACCTTTAACATGCTTGTCTATAATTTTCTTTCGAATCTCCTGAGACAACTCTTTCCTTCGCTTCCTCTGGTCCATGTTGAGTGTGGTACATACCATGTCACCAAACAACACAGTGACTACCTGGAGCCCTATATACTGTATAGGCCCACTGACTGCTTACAAGATTGTAGACACCTGTGATGCTAATTAGTGGACACACTTTGAATTAACATGTCCCTTTGGTCACATTATTTTCAGTATTGTCTAGGAGTACCATCATTTTTGTCCAGGCCTGTTCCATGAGTTTATTTTTTAAAATAATTCTGTTGAAGCATGGTTGAAAAGCAATGTCTGACTTTCATTGGTTAACATTCATATAATTTTTTTAAATTATTACTTTTGTTATATTAAAGTTATTTATGTGACCATTGTGAGTTTTTCTTTAATTGACCGAAGGGTACCAACAATTTTGTCCACATGTGTAAATTGCGGTTTCTGACTTGTATTGAGCAGAAAAGTAATTAAATCACATATCAAATAACTCAGATTTAAGTGATACGCAAATGACTGATTACTGACTAAGTACAGAGTGGTATTATCATACCATCAGTGTCCCTGAGATAACCAGCAGCTGATGTGCTTCCTTGTCTTCCTTCCAGTCTCATGCAGGTTTTTTTTACACAGATCCTATACTGTTACCTCATAGTTGTAGGGGTCGAGACTGTGAGGTGGTGATTCTCTGTCATATACGGTACCTGTACGTGAAGTCTGTACCTTTGCTCCATTAGTGATTGTGAGGTGATGCATACTGTAATGTTCCACCAGCTCCACCATTTCACTTATTTTAACTTTACAACATGGACGTGTACAAGGTTCACAGCTCCAACAGAATGACCCTACAAGTCTGTAGGAGAGATTAAAGACAAAAACAGACTACAAAACACCAACATCTGGTATGACGAATATGGGTCTCTGGCAAACGAGCTAAACACCTTCTATGCTCACCTCGAGGCTGCAGTTAAAGACGCTAACGATGCTAGTGCTAGCGGTGCCATCCGCTGCAGGCAGGAAAAGAATGCCAGCACCAGAAATGCGTTCATCTTTGAGCCTGACATGAAGAGAGCCTTCAGTTGAGTGAACACCAGGAAAGCAGCAAATGGAACTCTCACTCACCTGTACACTAGGAAGGGGAATATGTTAAAATTCTCTTTGATGACTACAGTTCAGCATTTAACAGTACAACCCCTGGCAAAAAGTATGGAATCACCCCTCTCAGAAGATATTCATTCAAATGTTTAATTGTATAGAAAAAAAAGGCACATACATGCCACAAAGCTATTTTCACTCAACAATCCAAACTTCTGGCTGTATAAAACACTTAAAAATAAAAGATAACTATAGTCAATGACAACTGTTTTAAAGATCAAAGGAAAAAAAATATGGAATCACAAAAATCTGAGGAAAATTATATGGAATCACCAAATAAAAACACTACTAGTACTTTGTTGCACCACCTCTGGCTTTTATAACAGCTTGAATTCTCTGAGGCATGGATTTAACTAATGACAAACAGTATACTTCATCAATCTGTCTCCAGCTTTGTCTTATTGCAGTTGCCAGATCAGCATTGCGGCCTGGAGCCTTGTCGTGGACCATTTTCATTTTTTGGTCTCTGAACAGCTGCTCAAAGCACTTCATCAATACTGAAGACAGGGCTCAGGGTGATAATTGTTGTGGGAAATAGGATGGGGCTCTCAGCACTGGAGCCCCCTGCTGTACTCACTGTACACTTACGACTGTGTGGCCACTACCATGAAGAGAGAAGAGAGAGAGAGAATGAAGAGAGAGAAAAACCATTGGCTCAGTTGTGATCACCTGACGGTTGGCATCAAAAGAATTTATTAAAAATCTTTGCTTATCTTATGGAACACTCGCAAACGGCATTACTCGCAAACTGAGGTTCCACTGTACAAATAAAATTGAATTAAAATGGGTGTTCAGCTCCTTCCAACCAGTGTGTCCATTCTTTGAGGACTAGCTTAATTGCTAGCAACTCATGATCCCAGATGTCTTAGTTCCATTCAGGTGGCATGAGCCGACGAGAAAACTTATACTTGTACTTATTCCTTGGGTAGATGGAAAGATTATTATATTATATAAAGTAAATGTACAGATTTAAGTATGTTTTTGTTTTTCTGTGTAACAGAGAGACCACGGACAGTACTGAGTGTATCTCCACAAAGCTGGCTGACTGAAGGAGATTCAGTGACTCTAAACTGTGAGATCACAAACTCCTCTACAAACTGGACATTCAGATGGTACAGAGAAATTCCTGAGAGCTATTTTGTTTACCATATATTCAAGCTCTCAGACAGCAGCAGAGGATCTGGAGGCTCCTACACTCACAGTCCTGCTGCTCATAATCACACAGGAGTTTATATGTGCAGAGGATGGAGAAAAGAACGACCCTTTCACACAGAGCACAGCAATCCACAGCCACTTTGGATCATTGGTGAGGAAAATATTAACACTAATGTATTCGAATAAGATATATAAGATATGATATATACTTGCATATTAAAGCAAATTTCCCCCATAGTAAATAATGGAAACACTGATGATTCGTTACACAACTCAAAAATATTCAATGAAACATAATTAATACAAAATTAATGCATACAGTGCGCACACACACACACACACACACACACACACACACACACACACACACACACAAGCACACACGCACAAATGGTGACAGTGTTATAGTAAGAGTACACAAGCGCACGGATGTTGACTATACGAATGATGCAAGCGCACTGAGCCAAAGCATTGGAGACGATTACCCACAATTCTACCTTGTGAGGGAGAGAAGAAACATTGGATCAGTTGATCATGTGATCAAATCAATAAGTGTACGCATGATACTTTATGATACTTGGTACTTGTAAATCAAGACTAGTTTATCAAGTTCACAATTATTCTTTTACAATTTTGGCTTCTCTTTTTTTTTTTTATTTACATTTTTACATTTGTTGTTAAAATGTTTGAGGCAGTTGAATAGCCCTAAGCACTGGTAAAATATTTTTCTCATTCAAATAGGATTGTTTTAGCTAAATAGGTGTGACTGTGTTCATTGCAAATTATTAAATAAATAAACAGATATAATATAAAATATTTAATTATAAATATTATGTAATGTCCTGTGTTTAAGGTGAATCTCCTCCAGTCTCTCTGATCGTCAATCCCAGCAGAACTCAACACTTTATTAATGACTCTCTCTCACTGAGCTGTGAGGACCAGAGTCACTCTACTGGATGGACAGTGAGACGATACACACACAGTGAGGGAGTGTCACTTTGTTTAATGTGGGGATCAGTTATAGGATCTACATGTAATATCATCTCTCTCTCCATATCTGACACTGGAGTTTACTGGTGTGAGTCTGGATCTGGAGAAAACAGTAATCCTGTCAACATCACAGTGCATGGTGAGTCTTCTTTTCTTTTTTTTAATTGAAGATTTTTCAAAACTCAACTTCAACTTGTTTTCAACTTGGGAAGACCTGTTCAACCAGAAACACTTAATTACTTCATCTTAGTAATATTCAAAACATTATTAAACGTTCTGAATATGTTCTGTAATTGTAATATTACCTCAAAACAAGAACAGAACTTTATAGTCAAGCTTCTCTCATGAGCTTAATCAACTACAGCAAAACAGGTAAAACACTGAATCAGACTGTAATCCTTCATTTTCATCCAATTCAACACCACAAAACTCAAATCATACTAATTCATTTCACAATGAAATGATGGAGTAGTGTAAATTTTCTGTTTTGTCCATCTTGTAACTGAGGGACATCCTCTGACTCTACACTATATCACAACACAAATTCCTTCAAGCTGATTTCTATAAAGATGGATCAGTTCTCCACATACAGACTAGAGGAGAGATGATCATCCATAAGGTCTCAAAGTCAGATGGAGGTTTCTACCACTGTACACCCAGAGAGAGGAGAGTCACAAAAAAGCTGTGTCTCATTCTATTACACAACCTGCTGAATTCCGTATCTCCACATAATATATATGTGTTGTCATAATTATTATTTTACTCTGTATCAGATCCATCACATGTAGGATCTCCATTCTCAGTGCTCATGCTGATCAGTAGTATCCTGACAGCCTCTCCATATGTGTTGGCCACCATCATTCTGCTACTCAAATGTTACAGAGCTCAAGGTGAGCACTTTTTTAGTACATCTCTGTATGTATAATGAGTGACATAATGAATGCCACTAGCTATATTTTGTATGACTAAAGTAACAAGTTGTCTGTCTATTTCTATTATTCATATTACCTTGGTACATTAGCAAAACATGGGCCAGTGCAATCATAATTTTAATACATTATGCAAGTAAAACATGTCACAGCTGGTGAAATAATCTATTTCTGAAGCCATCACTGACTTATCTATATCTACATACTTCAAATAAGCTACACAGTTTGCAATAATGTCTCTCTAATCTTAATCAATTAATGTTTACCTGTCCAATGTACCTAGTTTTTCTAATTACACCATTTTAGAGCTTGCACTTCTAATTTCATTGTTGTTATGTGGTGTGGTATGGAGAGCAGGATCACAAGATGTTTGTTTTTTTTTTTTTTTTAATGATAAGAGCACTTATGCAGGGCTTTAGAGGGGGTCAATGAAATAAGAGTGTGTGAGAGTGCTTGTGATACATACGAGAAGACCTTGTTCTGTTTGGAGATAGCATGCGATTATTAATTAGGAAACTTAAAAGATACAAAATAAATAGAGCTCCGCCATCTGCGCGAGAATAGACGGGCTGTGGAAACTAAAACAAAAAACTTTTATCCTCTCGGGGATTATGCCCTACCGAGATTTTCTCTCTCGCTTACCAGTGTCTAAGACAGGCAGAGACTGGCGCTTTTTCTCCGTCTCTCAATAGCAAATTGTCTGTTTGATTATGGCGTTGATAACCACGTGTCTATAAAAGGCCACGCCCAAGCATTTTCACGTAGCCCTGCCCCTTGTGGGAGCCGAATCGTTACATCTGTACATTTTATAATGACAATAAAATCTATTTATGAAAGTTTTCTTTATCATGAGCCAACCACTAATGAGCTATTGAAAATGACAGAATGTGTGACGTTCATTTTCTAACACTTTTTTTCTGAAACATTGTTGCTTTTTCCCTTCACTTCACCCTTTAAACTGTGTTTAGAATGAGTTCAAATTCAGTTTAACTGGCTTTATGGTACCAACATCTTCTTTTAACAGCTCAAACTGATGGAGAGAGAACCGAGAGTGCAGTCATAGAGGATTGAGCAGAATCGCTGTATAAAAAGAGGTTCCAATGATCTGTATTGTATGATAACCTTTTTTACTCAAATATCATGCTTTTGACTCTGTCTTTGTTTTTCAATTGCCTTCGTACCTCTCAATCACATGCCATTCATTGTAGTTCCTTGCATCTTGTCTTGTCTGAATGGCCGGTTTATTTATTGTGTTTGAGTTCTGTCTATGTCCGTCAGGAGGTGTCTCTAAGCATACCTATTGTTAGCTTCTTCGTTGATACTTTTTAATCACTGTTATATTCCATGTTTATTAGACATAATTCCCAAACATGAGAATGTTTGCTAATGCAAAGTACTTAGTGGAAATATGTCTCATTAATAATAATAATAATAATAATAATGATGATGATAATCTATTGATGGTGTGATGGTTAAGCTGTACTGTTGATAAATGATAAAATCTCTAACAAAGTATGTTTAAGATTTCAAAAAGTGTGCTATTCGAGTGTGTTTAATCCATTAATTGGTAAAAGCAGCTTTTACTGTAAAATATAACAGTTTTACTCCTAAAACTCACTCACTAAAAACTCACTAACTCACCATCTATACTGCTTAATCCTGTATTCAGGGTCATGGGGGCCTGCAGCCTATTTAAGGAGACTTGGGGCACATGGCAGGGTACACCCTGGACAGGTTGCCAATCCATCACAGGGCACAGACACACACATACACTCATTCATTCACACACTACGGGCAATTTGGGAATGCCAATTAGCCTAACCTACATGTCTTTGGACTGTGGGAGGAAACTGGAGTACCCGGAGGAAACACACCAAGCACGGGAAGAACATGCACACAGTGACGGGAACCGAGCCTGGCCGGGGATCGAACACGGACCCTGGCGGTGCAAGGCAACAGTGCTAACCACTACACCACCGTGCCGCATCCTCATCATTCAATTCAATTTTATTTGCAAAGCAGCTTTACACAATCAAATAATTATTTATGTTTGTCTGAAATGTGAATATGTATGAATCAAAAATTGGTCAGATTGTCCCTGATGAGCAAGCCAAGGGTAACAGTGGCAAGGAAAAACTCCCTGAGACGGCAATCGGAAGAAACCTTGAGAGAAACCGGACCCAACGGGAACCCATCCTCATTTGGGTAAAACAGGAAGCAGGAATTTATCTGCATTCATACTGTGTTGGGTGGCAGGCGGTTTAGTATAATAGTTGTTAATAGATGTTAATTGACGTTAATATGGAGTCCAGGTATTTATTGGAGGATCAGGTAGACTTGTAGGAAATTTCAGTCCTGAACTATCGAGCGACTGTAGCCAAGTCAGAGAAACGTCTGCCAACATCATGCGAGGCCAGAACTGTCTTCATAGTAGAATGAAACCCCAGACATCTAATGCATCCCGAAGAGACACACAGGACATCCATATGACAAGATCTCCAACCAGAAACATGAAAATGTTCATTGTCTACAGCGTCCTTACAGTGCATTTTTTTTTCTTTATTGTTCGACTTTAACTGTAGCAGTGTGAGGAAATTTGTGGACTTAAGTAACTTTTACTTTGAGAACATTTCATACCTCTATGTGAATGCAACTAACACAACATTGTGTATCATACAATAGCAGTGCTAATAGTAGATGTTTAGTGAATTTCATGACTCTGAAAGTGACTCTGATCCCAGGTTCTTAACAAAATGTAAAGTAAAAAAATTAAATAAAAATCACTATTTTAAAGTATATATGTGACAAATGAATATTATTTTTATTATTGATATTTTGGCTCTTCATGCTTAGAGGGGGCACACAAATGAGAGATTAAAGAATGATGATTACAAATCTGATGAATCCCCAATCAACCATCAAGTATCATGAAACATGCAAGAGAAATAATTCTTCTTTTTCTTCTTATTATTATTACATTACAATTACTATTTTATTTTAAGCGGTTGGCAGGCATGTTTTTATGTGCATTACTGCCAATTGCTGGACAGTCCCTCCTTCCGTCTGCTGAGGGAGTCAGAAATACTGCTGAACCAGAGCCAAAGGAGAACGAATCCCAAGCCCAGCCTGCAGTCCAAGAGTCAACTAAAGTAACATCGACACCAAAAACAAAATGCTTGGCTAGCCCAGACTGAGGGGAGCACAAAGTGACCTGACCGGCACCGGAGAGGCCGAGCCCTTCTTCAAAGCACCCAAGAAACTAGTGAAGAAGAATGGAGTACAGCAGGCTACACACTCCTACGCATGGTGGAAAGACTTGGACTTCCTCCTCCAGTAGACGATTTTATATGGAATTGTCTCTGTGACCTCTTTTATCTCAATTTTAAATCCTGTAATTACACAAGTATGCCCCTTTTGTTCACAGAGAGAAACTTTTTCCATGCTTTTATACATTGTTCCAGATTTTCGTCATTGTTTAACCTTTTACCACCGAGTATAAAGATTACTCAGCTTTTTATTCTTGGTTTTAATTATGTCCGGAGAAACCGATTTATATGCCATCTTATGAATTTCACCATAGGCAAGCCAAAATGGCAATATACATAAGCAGAAAAAAATAAGCTGGCACAAAGCATAGACTCCGACTCTCAAAAGATCTTCTCCAGACTTGGTAAATCAAGAATCTTAATTGATTTAAATTTCAACAAGAATATGAAAGACATAAATATGTTTAACCTTCTTTTTGTGTTAGGGTCGGCACCGACCCATTTTACTTTTTGAATGCATAAAACTACTTCCTAATTTTGTTTATTGGATCATGGCCTTTTGATTTCATCAGGAATCTGTATTTAATTAAAATAAAACAAACTAAAAAAAACAAACAAAAAAACAATTGTACTAAATGATAAAATGCTCTAGTGAAAATTATTACTTTTGTGTTAGTCGAGTGTTGTGTTGACCCAGTTATAATTTAAGGTTATAAAACAATAGTTAGAGTCAAAACAAAAATCATAAACACTTTGAAGGGCTTCTTTCTTTGCCTGTGTGTCTCCTTACCTGAACAAACAAAACAAAACCAAAGACAGCCATCTTCAGACATGTAAAGCATAAGACAAATTTTGTGTAGCATTGGTGACTTGCAGAGTACACATGTTCTTGCACAAACTGGGTTGTTTTTAACCCAGCTGCTGGATAAATATTGGACCAACTACATGCTGGGTTACAAACCTACAAAATGGGTTATTTATTTAATCCAGCAAGATGGGTAAAATATTTAATTCAAATGCTAGATCATATTTAACTATAACGCTGAGTTAATTCTGCTTCACAAATAGGTTATTATTATTTTTATGTTTTACATGTTTATGAGTAAAACAGTTTAAACAGTTAAATTACTTTGATATACTGGTCTATTACAAAAAAAAAAAAAGTTTTGCACACTAAACATACATGCAATAAACAATACTAAATTAATTACAAATCATAGAAAAAATATTTATATGCATTTTTCAAAAGCATAAGATCAGATAATACAAAACAAGTTCAACAGTGACATCATTATGATACTATTACTGAGAAGCACTAATGCCTGAGAGCAGTGCTCGTCATTATCTCCCAAAACCAGGATGACACTTCAGCCTGCTGGAGATATTCCACGGTGTTTGTTCCAACCTTAGAAAGAAAGAAATTAAAGAAAGTAAAAGTTTAAGGAAAAATTCGAGAGGGTTGGCTAGTATGCATATTTGTAAAGAGATTAGTGTTTTGTAACACCTCAGCTTTTTATATGTGGTTGCTAATGCTAGCAACCTAGCTAAATACTAGCATCATGCTGGCACTACAGTTAACAGTTTAGCTTTCATTCATCACTTCACCATCTTCATACACCCTGCAAGCATTCTACAAACAAAGCTAAAAAGCTCAGATATTTTTACAGTTTCTTTCATACACAGGTGGGGTTCTTTGGTTTGGCTAGTTAGCAGCCATTGTCAGATAAACTAGCATGCTATAGCACAGACCAAGCTGAAAGTTTGAGTGTAACGTTAACATGGTAACAGTAATACATGTTACATACAGTGAATAAATTCAGTCATAAGTGAGTGAAAGTGTGTATACAGACCTTATATTTAACATTTACATTTCCTTATAAATGCATGAGGAAGACCAAAAAAAAAAAAAAAAAACCTGACACTGAATACACCGGGGAACTTTGGGGGAGGGGCGGTCTTGTCTGTGATGTTAGCCGTCACTAGATAACCCAACTCCAACCCAGCAAGCTGGTTTAAACAAAAAGTACCCAACTCCTGTGTAAATAACCCAGAAAAATTACCCAACAGAGGCAACCCAGCGTTTGGGTGGTAAAAACAACCCAGCATTTTTTTAGTGTGTAGAAGATGATAAAATCATCTTTGCAGCAAACTTAAACTATATGTTTTAAAAAATAAATATAATGTCTAAAAATGTTATACTTTTTATTCATTTGTTTTTAATCAACTCAATTCCTATTCTATTTTTATACAACAGAATTTGTAAAATAAAGGATTGTAACAGTAAAAAAAGTATCTCTCTCTCACAAACACACACACACACACAAACACACACACACACACATCCACACCCACCCACCCACACAGAAACACACAAACACTGAAAGGCAACAGGAAGTGTAGAGACAGTCAAACACCTCATTCTCAGTCAGTTAGTCATTAAATGATGGAGCACAATCTACTCTCTCTGATGCGCTGTAAGTAAATCTTCTCTTTAACTTATTAAAAAAGACTTATTTTTCTATTTTGTTGCTGTTTGTGCAGGAAAAGTGACATCTGAATAAACAAATACAAATATTATGGCAGTGATAAATATGTTTTAACTAACTTATGTTTTAATAGTTTTGTCAGGAACTATTTGATGCAGCTACAGTATATAGTGGCTTCTCATTTCTACAAGAAATTTGTACAGAAAACACTTCTGATGGGTCAAATCACTGGTTTAAACTAGTTTAAGATTTCTGTAATTACTACGTAACATAAGGTTGTTACATTGGTGACATGATAAATGCACATATTAATCACAGATAAACGCAGTCCATCAAAACAAAACATTACTTACGGCCTGTCATGATAATTAGTCTAAAAACATCAAACATTATGGAAAATCAAGTAGAGGCCGTTAAAATTGATAAAAAGTTGGTGTTTTTTTTTTTGTGTCTATTCAGCAATGTGGGTTTAGCAGGAGGAGGTGTGAAGGTGATCTGTGAGACTGATAACATGGTTATAACTAAACAGTCTTATAAGTGAAAAAAGGAAGTTTACTCTTAATAAATGATAAAAAAAAATCACAATTTATTCAATTTATTCAATTCTCATGTTATTTTATGCCAATGTCATGTCATATTTATGGAGCAGATTTGATAATACTGGTAGATGAAGTAGTTATTGTTGACCTTAAGGCTCCTATATGTATCTGATATTTTACTTCTCATCCAAGTGGCTTCTTCAGTCAGAGGGAAGTAGGTAGGATTCTACATATTCATATCCTCCTGGGTCAGGGATCATCACCTGCCTGAAAAAGACTTCTTAGGTGAACAATGGACAAGGTAAAGGTAGCATGTAAAGTCATTACAGAGTAGGAGATAGAAATAGTTATAAAGAAGAACCAGAAATAGTGAGGGGTTAGAGAAAGTTTTTGAGAAATAACAACCAGGGAGAGTAGTGGGAGACCTGTGGTTTTCCAGGTGAACCTGTGAAGAGATCTTACTGCTACCATTGTCAGCATGTATGATGATCACTGGGGAGCAATCGACAACACAATACAGAACAGTCACGTATGCTCACGTATGATTTGAATATGCGCCGTGTTGCTGATGAGTTTCTCTGAAGTCCGCTGACCAGAAGAAATATCTCATGCAAGCCTGCCAAGAACTCCATCAGTGTACCGTGGAAGACCCATGCTTTATGTCAAAACCTGGGTGTATGCGTACAACTCTGAGACAAAGCAACAGTCTTCACAATGGAAGATCCCATCACCCCAAAAAAATTTGAAGCAGGTTCAGTACACAGTGAAACGAAACAACGTTCCTAAAGACCAAGTTGCTACATACATGCAAACGACAAATTAACACCACGATATAAACTATCAATGCAGATTTAAAAATTTTTAAGTTATCAATTTTTATACTAGAAGAGACCACACTAGACAACAGACAACAAAGTGCCTGTGCAATTGTGCAAACAAGAGCTACATGGTAACACGTTTCAGTACTGAAATGCCTTTTTTTAGTGATGAGGTATTTGTTGAGGTAGTGAGAAAAAAAAATAGCAGTAAACAATTGACATGTGTCAAAATGTTTTTGTGCAAATATCAGTGTGTGTGATGTGGTATGAGTTGATGTAGTGGGAAAAAAACAAAGAACAGCAGTAGACAATTTACATTTGCTGAAAAGCACTCTGATCAACTTTGTAAACTACTGTAGAAATTACAGAAATACTTCAAATACATTTATTTTCTAGGAATTGTTAGGGGTGCCAATAATTGTGGAACAGGTTATTTTATGAAAAAGTATTATTTGTTAATCAGGGATTTTTATTTCCCCTTAAAATTCACTTTATATTCATGTTATAGTTTTCTAACATTTTCAGTGTGACAATATGCTCCTGCAACAAAAACTGAATTTATGTTAAGGCTTTTAACACATCTTAACCAGGGGTGCCAATAATTATGGATGGCATTGTATATAAGGCTGCCCCCAGGATTAAAAAAAAAAAAAAAACTTCTTATTTACTTATGGGTGATATCTAAAATGAAATCTAAAATGAGAATGTGTGCAGTAGGGATGAGAGGTGGAGCAAGGTGTCTGTCTATTAAGCTCTTTTACTACCACAATACTTTTACTAAAATTAGTTACATTTGGGCTTCCTGAAAATGATTAAGTACAATTTGATTTACTTTAAGTTGAAGTTTAGTCATGGCATGTGGATGTGGTTCACAACATATAAACTACACTTGGGCCTACAGAGGAATTACTAGTACTTTGTTTGAGAGCAAATCAATGCTTCATCGTCTGTGTTATGTGCTGTTTTTTTTTAATGTCCCGAATCGCTTATATGTTTAACTTCTATATTCTGTTTCTGTTCTTATTCAGTGCTGATTTCACTTCTACCAGTGACACATGCTCAAGGTGAGTGCACATTTGTCTGTTTGTTTGGATGTTTAAATTATTGCATGTTTAAAAGATTAATTATAGTAAACTCATCAGAACTGCCAGCAACCCTCAAGGCTAATATCACACACACACACAAGACATACATTACCAGTCAAAAGGTCTTTTTTTTTCAACTTTGTACATTAATACTGAAGAATAGAAAGGTAAACAAAAAAGTGTTGAACCATGTGGAATCCGTTTTATGTTTAAGCATTGATGACAGCTTGACTACTTCAGTCAACCTTCCTGCTCGGCTATTCTTTCAAAGGTCTGCATGATCCCAGATGATTCCAGCTTGCATAGAAGATGTTGGGCCTACCATAATGGTCTGGTAGGGAAATGTCCACCCTTCCCCTCCCTCCCTTGAACTTTGCTACCATAGGCTGCAAGCCTTGGGTGAGCAATTGAGAACACATTGCTTTTTTTTCCTCTGCTGAGTTGAATGCGACAATAGGAGATAGTAAGAGGCACAATAGGAGATAGTAAGTGGAGATAGTAAGATATCTATAGTAAGATAGGCCCACCGTGACAGAGCATAGTGTGTGAGTGAGTGTGCACTTATTTGCCCTGTGATGGATTGGCACCATACCTAGGGTGTACCTGCCTGGAACAGAATACCTGCCATGTATGCTGTGTCCCCTTGTCCTCAATGAGTCCTCCCATGACCCTGTATACGAGAAGATGTATATAAAATGAGTGACCATGACATGAGATATAAAGTAGGTTACATCAATCACGATAAATAAAAGGAGCAGGGCATGGCTAGTACAGAGCAAGATATGGCTGGGACAGAGCAGGGAATGGCTGGGACAGAGGATGGTGGAAATGCAAACCAAGCATTATACACTATCCCACTGCCTTCCCTTAGTATTCTATAAGGAAGAATAAACAGGATGCAGGCAAAGGTGTGACATATTAAACATACTAGTAAACATATAAACCGAACCACAGGAATAATACCTGGCCATTAGCATTAGCTTTAATAGTGATGCGAACAGAATGGTAAACTCAACTCAGAACCATCAGCAAGATTCAGGACAGATGAAACACGTGGAACATATGTCCTCAACAAAGCTTTGGTGTTCATTTAGACAGTCATATGAACTCTTCTCCCTCACACAATACTGAGGACGTGAGGTTTGTTTGTCCACAAGTTTAATGGTCTTGGCACGGAGTAAAACTACAAATAAACAAAATATAGTTGCAAGCAATGATGATGGGCCCAAGCACCCTGCGTCACTGCCATGACATGCCTGTATGTTGAGCACCCTACAACTTGCACATTTCAGATGCTATATAGGGCTAATGTCAGTTTGGGCACTAAATATTTGTCGAGTGTGTTAGTGTGTGTGTTGTGTGTGAAATTATTAACATTTGTAATATGTGTGTAAGTATGTGTGCGCGTGCGTGTATGAGTGTGTACATGTGTGTATGTGCGTTTGAGTGTTATACATAAACGCACATTACAAATGTTGTGTGCATGTGTGATGTAAGTGTGTGAGTGTTAACATTGGTGATGTTTATGTGTATACAATAGGCTGCAGATGCTGTGATGATGTTACGCAATGTGATGTCACTGAACATGATGTCACTGAACTTGTCACTGAATATAATGTTGCTCAATATAATGCCTCACAGAAAGTTAAAAGACATAAATTTAAATATAAGACATTATCACAGCTGACCTGTTTGAGATATCAAAAATCCCTCCACAATTTTGAGTCCTCATTGTCTTTAGATCACATTGGTGCGGTTTGGTCATGATCGTATAAATTCCCTAGGAGGGGTATTTCAAAATCCATCAGGTGAGTTTTTGGGAACGACCCAAAATAACCTGCCTCGGGTTGTGTTTAGCCCAAGACATGCAGTGCAAAAGTTGTTCGGGTCAGTGAGCTCTAAATGTGTACAGAGTTTCATGTGCCTACGCGCACGTGTGTATGACCTTGTTTGCTGGACCACAAGACTCCAACCTGTTTGCCAATGGTCATGAGTTTTCGAGCATGTTAAGACCCCCAAAAATGCACAAAAGTCATCCGGAAATCGCTAGTTCGAATCCCGGGTGGTGCTGTAACCTCTCGCAGCCGGAGGTCTAGAGAGAGCTGATTGGCCGAGCTCTCTCAGAGGGGAGGGATGAGAGGTACATAGTGCTCCCATATTGATCACGGCTCTACAGCCATTCAGGGGCGTCTGTGAGCTCGCGCAACGGAGGGAGCGGATAGCGCTGTCCTCCGAGTGTGTAACGCCGCCCCCAACGGTGCGTGAGCGAGCAGTTCGAAAAGATGCGTTCGGCTGGCGTCACGTGGTTCGAAGGAAACACGTGATAGTCTTCGGCCCTCCTGGCTGAGTGGTAGTAGTAGCCTTAATGTGGGAGCCCCATAATGACGGGGAGGAATTGGACACGACTAAATTAGGGAGAAAATCGGGGAAAAAATCCAAAAAAAAAAAAAATAAATCTATTAAATTGATTTAAACAGAAAGGCTCTTTGGTATATAATTTAACAAAAAAAAAAGTGTGGAAAAAAAGTAATCCTTAGAAAAACAAGAGGGTCTGCACACCCTATAGTGCTTGGGCCCTAATGATCACATTAAATATTAATGTCCAGAAACTAACAAATGTACAGGCACAACATTTAGTGATTTAGAAAAAAAAAACATTCTTCCTACAGTATATGCAAATACACAACATGGCCAATGCAACAGCTTAATGAAATGGCCAGTCAATTTATCCACAACACTTCACATTTATATATAAATATAATGAACAATAATGGAAATCACCAAATAGTTACAAGCAATGATGTTGCAAATTTAAAGATTACAGACATACACAGAGATTAAAGAGCACCATAGTTATTGCAGTCGGCATGAAGCACTTGCTTTTTAACTGAATTGCGTGAACACAAGAAATTGCGGTTTAAAGTATCGTTAAACTTGCCACTAGATGGGGTTGTAAACCATTAATAAAGTCAATAAGTGAATTACTGCCATTAATGCCACGCATAATCCATTTTATGTTTAAGGTTGTCCAAAGTAGCTTAATTTAGCTTTAATGACAGCTTGACTGCTTTAGCCAACCTTCCTGCTTGGTCGTTCTTTCAAAGGTCTGCAGGAAAGTTTCCAGATCACCATGTGGCAAGACCTTTCATAGGAGATGTCGGGCATCCCAGTGCACAATAGGTGATCTGGTAGGGAAATGTCTACCCCTCACATCCTCCCTTGAACTTAGTTACTATAGCCTGCAAGTCTTGGGTGAACTGCTGGAGTACTGCTAAAACATGCTGTTTATAT
>QMIH01001513.1:55199-105948 GCA_003987875.1 Clarias batrachus | reverse complement strand
CGACTTGGCTGCTGATCCTATCACTATACTTCCATAGTCTAGTACGGATCTTATCATTGTCACATATATTCTTCTCAAAGAAGACTTACTAGCTCCCCATTCTCTTCCTGCCAAACATCTCATCACATTTATTACTTTTTTGCATTTGTCCTCCATTTTCTTTATATGTTCTGCAAAATTCAATCTTGCATCAAATGTTATTCCAATTGTAATTTTGATATTGTAAACATCTGTTAAGTATTTTTTTTTAATGTTATGGCTGTATTGATTTAAACTCCCAATAATGTAGTGGGTTTCATACACCGTCTAACATAAAAATCTCAAAATAATACATGTAGGAAGTGATTAGTGTGGATTAGTGTGGAAACAATGCATGAATCAAAACCTTGAAACCTATTTGTCTACTGTGTCCATGTCAGCATTCTAGCTGGGGCAACTGTGGAAGATTTTTATACTGTTGACTGAGGGAATCAAACACCGTCTTCTCCTTTGTTTTTTTTTTTGTTTGTTTTTTTCTTAAATTTGTTTCCCATATTGGTAACCTTGGGATTTTATTTATTTATTTTTTTGCCAAATTTGGTCACTTCCTCCAGAAAATTTCCCCATTAAAATCAGTTTTTTATGGTTGTGTTCGCAATTACCTGGTAAGAGATTATAAGTTTTAATAGTACTTGATTAATGTGAATATATTTGGTACATTTGTCAGTAGTACTTGTTTAGAATCATGTGTATTGCTGTTTTTTCATTGCTGTCTGCTTAACTAGGAGTAATCCCTGAGATCATACAAACAAAGAAAAAGTAGTAATGTTATTGTGTTGATTTATATTTTGTTATCATTAACATTTGCACTTATAGTATGTCCAGATTATTGATGTACAGAAAACAGTCACTATGTATATTCAATTCAATTTCAATTAAATTTTATTTGTATAGCACTTTTAACAATTGTCATTGTCACAAAGCAGCTTTACACAATTAAAAGAATTTATGAAAGTTTGTATAAAATGTGAATGTGTATGAATTACAATAATTAGATTGTCCATGATGAGCAAGCCGAAAATGATGATGGCAAGGAAAAAATCCCTGAAAATAGGAAGAAATAGGCAATAGGAAGAACCTTGAGAGAACCTGACTCAACAGGGAACCCATTCTCATTTAGGTGATAAAGGATAGCAGGGAGTGAACTCTAGGCATATGTGTGTTTGGCAGCAACAGTTGATGTCTAAGTTAAATGGAGTCCATTTTGTTATTGGTTGAATGTAGGAAAGTCCAGTCCTGAACTATTGAGCGACTGCAGTCACAGGTCCTTAGAGAACAGCTGTCTGCATCATCCGAGGCTTGTGTGACGTTCTTGGTTTTTTCTCTCTCTAACCTGGTTTTTCCCACTTTTCATCAGCACGCACTCTCAAGACTTGGATGATGTCACAATTTATTTGATGGCTGCACACAGTGCAGTAGGAGACAAACGGCAAGTTCAACAAATGTTACAGCTCCACTCGCAGCAGTTCTCCATAGCTCTGCTGCAGACTGCTCTTAACATAACAGTATACTTATATATAATAGTATATATGTGATATTATGAATAAAATAAATAAAAATAAGAGAATAATCTGAAGATAATCTGAAATATGGCAATTTCTCAATGAAAATGAAATGGTTTTGGCTAATTAATTCAATGCTGTCTTTTGTCTTTTGTTTAAACATATTGCTTTGTGATCGCATAGTCAATTTTAACTCAAGCAGGACTGAAATAAATATAGAGTAAAGCATGTGTGCTACATAAATTACACAGCTTCCATCACCCATTGTATAGAACTCGGTATGCATGAGAATTAATGAAAATCATCATGACATTTCTGGAGTGCTTTCACAAAAAAACTAATAGCACCCAAACATTTACTCAAATACAGAAAATGCACAGAATACTGCAGAGTAACTTCTTACACGTTATATGATAAATAAATAATTACCTGCACACAGAGCAGTAGGAGACAAACGGCAATTTCAACAAATGTTACAGCTCCACCTATTCAGAACATGGTTCATTTCGTTAGCACATTAGCACGTGGTACATTAAAATGGAAATAAAAGTATCAAAATAACATAAATAAAAAGAAAATACACTTGACAGATGAATCAATGTCTATAATGTTCAATACCTTTCAAACAGTGCCTGACATTTCTCATTAAACGATTTTTTCTTATGTTTATTGTGGAGCTACAACAGATGCAACTTACCCACAGCAGTAATCCATAGCTCTGCTGCAGACTGCTCAACCACAGTGGGAAACAGCGCCCCCAGCGTAACCAGTAGGAAGCGCAACCACACAATCACATTAACGCAGGATTTAGGGTGTTTTCACACCAGTGGTACTGTTCATTTGGTCCGGACCAAGTGCAACAACAGATACATTGTAACATTTTTCTGCCGTTTTGGTTCCTTTTCACACCGTACTGATTGCTTTGGTCCGAACCAGTTGAATCGAACCAAAATGCAGCCACGTGATAACATCCACATCACTCGTTGGCCACATGTGTCATTGAACGTATTTCGTAATCTGCTTTTTGTCAGAATTGACGTGCAGGTAATTTGCAAAGGAACTCCCGGAAGTAAACAAAGACAGGAGGAAAAGCCGGCAGACATCATGCCGCTCTTTAGTATGGAGAGACGACTTCGCAGCCTAATTATAACCTTGGTCGTTGTGTGCTATATTTTTTTGTAAACATCAATACAAACAAAGCATATAATTTGAGAATGAAGCACGGATGCGGCTGGAAAACAATGTTTTAATGCACTACAAACAGCGAAGGCGCATTGCAAGTTACTTCAGGAGGAGGCGTGCATTAATTTTGTGAAACTGTGACATGGTCATCTTCCGGAAATATTATGACAATGAAACAACTCCACGTTTGTCCACGAGCTGCCATGTTGCTTAAGCACTAAGTGACCTGTCAACAAATACTAGTCTTCATCCCACAATGCACAACGCAGCTGACTMCGGCAGCTCRATTAGTCCAAAAATGTGCAGTACGTTTTGCAGTTGGGTCTGTTCAAGTTCGGAACATGTTCTCACCACAAACAAACCGCTCCAGTGCTCGTTTGAAAGATTACCGACCCCACCTCTCTGAGGAGGTCTAGGTACGCTTGTTTGGTCAGATTTTGGTCCGAACTATGGTGCGATTGCTTCATTCACACCTGCCCAAACGAACCGCACCAAGAGGGAACACGAACTCTAGTGTGATTCAACCGTACTAAATAAGGCAGGTGTGAAAGCACCCTTACTTAGAGATTTATATTTCTATAACCTTTATCTCGTTACACTAGGACTGTCCCTACTGATCCCCATTCACCACACACATCCTTTACAGACCGCACGGGGCATCCATGCGACGAGATCTCCAACCAAAAGCAGGGTACCAGGATGGGTCAAACAGGTCCAGAGAGCATAGGGGTCTGGATCACTGGCCGCTCAGGAGTGACGTGTAGCTTGACAGAGAGACAGTCAGAGGGAAAGAGAGAGATAACAGTGAGGTATGGTCACAGTCACACAATGTATAAGATGAATATATATATATATCTACATTTAGATCTACAAACTGATACCGATCAACCAAATAGGATCTGAGCCAGGAAAGGGATGTTCCCTTAACTCCTACTACATTTTCTAATCTGTGAAGGAGAATACTGGTTCAAAAGCTGTACTGAGGTCGTCGCAAGTATAATGACGCAACCCTGATCAGAGGCCAACATGGATGTCATATGGAGGTTTGATATCGGCCTGTAATCGGACAGCTGATAGGGGTCGAGGTCGGGTTTCTTAATTAGTGCATTAATAACTGCTAATTTAAAAGATTTTGAAACATACCCACTGCTGAGTGAAGAGTTATTACTTTCAACAGGGGTTCTGGTATTGCTGGTACTATCTGCTTGAGAAAATGTGTCGGTATAGGATCTAATATACAGGTTGGCGTTTTTGCAGAAGAGATGAGTGAAATTAGTTAATTCTGTTCAAGGGGAGTAAAGTGTTCTAGGTTTTGATCTGATTGTTAGTTTATTATCTGCAACAATTAAATTGTCTGGTTTCAAAGCCTGAATTTTTTTCCTAATATTTGTGATTTTGTTGTTGAAAAAGTTCACGAAGTCCTCACTACTGCATGATGTTGTTGTGGGAATTTTCTGCAGTGGTTTTATTTCTAGTTAATTTTGCTACAGTATTAAATAAAAATCTAGGATTATCTTCATTTTCTATATGAGTGGAGAGATACAACAATCTCGCAGCACTAAGAGCTTTTTTATAATTAAGGATGCTCTCCTTCCATCAAGTATTAACAATTTAGTTTGGTGCCATTTACGTTCTAATTTTCGAGCGGTTTGTTTTAAAGTGTTTGTGTGATCATTATACCAGGGAGCGAGTTTCTTATCACTAATCATTTTTCCAAGGT
This sequence comes from Clarias batrachus, assembly GCA_003987875.1. NCBI lineage: Eukaryota > Metazoa > Chordata > Actinopteri > Siluriformes > Clariidae > Clarias > Clarias batrachus. Next base: position 101,505 of record QMIH01001513.1, on the reverse strand, counting down.
TTAACTGGAGCTACTTTATCTAAGATATAATGGAAGGTTGACTTCAAATATTCAGTCGCCTGATCGAGTTCTGTGGAGTCAGACGGCGATCCAAACAAAGTTGATAACTCTGGAAGATTATGATAAAGCTCTGTGTGGTATTTGTGATGTGAATGTATGTTTGATGCGGTAAAGCAGAGCTGAGCGTAAATTACTATGACACTTGATAGTGATCTGAGAGAACTACAGACTGTGTAATTGTATTTCTTATACATAATCCAAAGCATAATATTAAATCTAAAGTGTGATCTGCTTTATGAGTTGGTCCTACTACACATTGATTTACTCCTCCTCCTACCTATGGACATAAATGCTGTTCTCAGAGGGTCTCCTGGATTCTCAAAATGAATATTAAAATCTCCAGCAATTAACGCTTTGTCTAAAGAAATTACCAGGGTTGAGAGGAAATTTGCAAATTCACAGAGAAATTCACGTACGGCCCTGGGGGTCTGTAAATGATAATTAGCAGGATCAACTGGGCTGACTTAATATTTGTAGCTACACTTTTTATGTTACTATAGAGATCTTTGAATGCATTATATTTGTGTCCGTGTTTTTGTACGATAGTCAGATTATCATTGTAAATAACTGCGACTCCTCCTCCTCTACCAGTTAACCGAGGCTGGTGTATGTAGCTGTAACCAGGAGGACTAGCTTCATTTAGAGCTACATACTCATTCTTGTTTTGTTTTTTTGTTTGTTTGTTTTTGTGTTTTTGGAAATTTTATCAGGTATTTGTGGAATTCAGCAGGATTACAACAATGTCGAAATTCATGGGTCAGCTTGAACATTTCTCCTCCCAGCTCCTCAAAATTTTTGAAAAGAAAGGAGGAGCAGCCGCACAGAAGATCACAGATATACTGTCAGTTATGGATCAAGTATGTTCCCTAAATTCTTCATCATTTCTGATAACTCTTAATAGTCCTAAAGAATCATTAATTTAAATATAAATATTTTACTTTCAACTCATCCTTAATTCAATCTTTTAATTTTTGTACAAAAAATAAAAGTTAAAGGTGAATTTCTGTATTATTTTGTCTTTTGAAGCTTCAGAAAAAGAACTCACCATTGACAGTCATTGCCCCAAATGTACATTTTATGCCGGGGAGTTTTAAAAACACAAGATTGAGAAAATAATGTCTTTCTGCCTTGCTTATAAATGTGTATCCCATGCAGTGCTTCTGATTTGAGACTATTTGTTAATGGACACACTTGACTTTCGTAAAAGACAGCAGTGGGATAATTTGTGTAATACTACATAAATGTAAGATATACAGTAAAAAGTACTAATTCCCATTTAATTTTGATTAGAGCATCATTATTGAAAAAAAGCATGAATGCATCCTGAAAGCCGTAGTGAGCTACCTAAATCAAGATCCTTCAAACCTAGTAAAGCAGTACATGGCAAACTATTTACATTTTCTTAAGGAACTTTTTGTATTTTTCTCTAAAACCAGTTCCTATTTTTACCCTTGATCTGTTGGTAATTGTTTTATTTTGTACTTGGCTTTTTTAGGACGTTGAGCATGATGAGCAACACCACTCTCAAATCTACGCCACACTGTAAAAAATAAAATGTTGACTTCACTCAAAATTTCAAGGCAGCTTGCTGCACAGTTTTTTTTTTAGTTAACTCAACTTTTCGCTCAAGTTGTTGACTTAACTCAATTTACTGAGTAAGGTCACATGTCTCCCAACTTATATACCTTTATTAAGTTTAACGTGTTTTGATAGTTTAAAAGACTTTTTCATTTAATAAATGTGAACTCTTCACTTTTTTTGACATCCCAGGGTTTAAAAGATGTGTTTAAATTTACTGAAGCAGGCTTTTTGTTTTTAATTAACATTTAACACAATGTAATGAAAAAAGCTGTAACTGCATGCTTGAAAGTTTCTGCCAAATTTTATTTTAAACCAAAAGTAACACAAACACTTTAGTGGCAGTTCAGCTACATTCTAAACAAAAGTCTCAAAAGATAATATACTATGTTTGCTTTTATTAATTGTGGATTGGAACGTAACCGTTATCTGATATGTTCAATGTTTACTGAAATAAAAATGATGCCATTGTTTTATCAACCTCAGACTCATTGGGCTCGGCTCATTCTCCGTGAAGAACATTAAATACATTTTCTATGACAGCACACTGCACACCCCCTACACTTTTCTATTACATATGTGGTGTGGGGAAAAATTGTAGATGTAGTGGGTGTGTGTGTGGGTGTGTGTGTGTGTGTGCGCGTACTTTCTCCTTCATGGACTAAAGTGAAAGTGATTTTGTGTCAAGTGGAGGCGAATCATTCCCTGGAGATACACACAGTAAGTATTAATATTTAACACCTGAAAATGAATAACCATTCAGATGTTAGTGGGAGGTATAGTTCTACATGACACGGTAATAAACGTGCCGCAGCTCTTTGAGTCTATAAGTTATTTTAACTGCACAGATTTTTAATAAAATATAGTGCTGGAGTGTTATCTCTTAGAAACCGGGACAAACCACTAGTTCTTTTAAACTGAGCTGTAACACCATTATTAAAGCATGTCATGGATTTCTGGAGACAGGTTTTATGTTTCTTGACTTGCCTGATAACATTCCAGTTAAATCCGACTGTGTGAAACATGGCAGTGTTCAGACATGTGTGCACCTCTGTAACTGAGACAGAGAGCCAAAAATAAATTGTGTGTTACTTTTCTCCAGTAAACACATAGCTCAGTGGTGTGTGTGACGGGAGGGACAGCAGTGACCCAATCATAGCACAGATCTACATGTTGTTGTTGTTTGTTGAAAAACATTGATCTTAATTATCAAACAAATAATTATCATTATCAAAAATTTATAAACGGTCTTAAACAAATAAATGTCAGGAAAAAGCCACTCTTTATGGTGTTTGGGAAGTAAATGGACTTCTGTGTACACCTCATGGAATCAATAGTGACCTAATTCTGGGTTTATATTTGTGTGCTGCTTTGTACTTTATTAAGGAAAGCCTCATGTTTTTTTTCTCACTTTTTTTCAGTTTGAAATGGATTTATTTTCTTTCTTTCTTCTCTCGTATTTATTGTGTTTTTATTCTGTAAGACTCTTAAAATGATATCTTCCCGACATTATAAAAGGGGTTTTAAATTCTTCTCTCTCTCTGTGTTACAGGTGTATTGTGACCTCCAAAATGAGTGTGTCTGCAGAACAGGACATAAAGAAAGGTGAGAGGTGAGTAAAGGTTGTCTGGGTATAAATATTAACATTCTCATATTCAGCAACAGATCAGACTCTGGTGTGTATCTCCGAAAAACTACTACCGAACAGTTTACTTTAGAAGCTTTGTCTCAAGATGTTCAAACCAGCTGATGATTAGTAACATTAAGCTACTGAGCAACACATCTAAACTCAAGTTGGCCCTATAGCTGAATGAAGTATGAAGGCTAAACTTTCCAATATCAAATAAGAATAGCACTTCATTCCTGCCTGCAGTTTAATCAATTATTTTAAAAGAATGAGTAAATAATGCAGAAGTGTATTGCAACATGTTATAGTATTGCATTATTTTCGCTTAGGCAGGTTTACTGTACTGTAATTTTGAAATAATAACACAAAGTGAAACCACCTTTGAATGCTTTACCTGTCATGCGCCCTTTCTGCACACAAACATCTCATTCACAGATGATTTCAAAGGGAATTTAGGAATCACTACACGCTGTCTTAGTGGTGGATTATTGCATACCTTCAAACGCCAGTTTTCTCGCGTTGTCTTTCCTGCATTAGTTGTTTCCGTTCTAGACCTTGCTTGTTCTCAATTCTCTCCTCTAGTCTCTCGTTTTTTTATCTCGTTCACTATTTTGAGTCTTTCCTGGTTTTTGAGCTTTTGCTTTGGCTCAAGATTACATCCCTGCTCGCCCCTCTTTCGGATTCACGCACCGCTGACTGATTTACTGACTTTTTGACGGCTTAGGACCGCCTTTGTTCCAAGCCAATTGGGCATTATAGATCTGCAGTTGGGTCCTGATGGAATAATTCTGATGGAATAATCCGGCCATGATTGCTTACATCATCAATTAACTTTTGGGTAGACCCCGGGAATGGCGCACAGCCTTGTGTGACACCCAAGCACTATGCTGTGCAGTCTTCAGGTCCTTCATGACTGAAATGCGAAGGGTCTTCGACGGTTCCTCCACTGGGTATTGCACTGGGTACATTCAAAGAGGTCAGTTCCCGCTCCCTTCCTTGGGGTCAAGCCGTTCACTTCTAGTAAAATTGAGGGTCCTAGGGGGCTAAAAAAACAGGATACTAACTCAACCCCTCACTCCTGTCTTTCCCTCCGTGGGACCATCAACAACCTGACCCTCACAGTCTGGGCCCTCGTTGACTCAGCTTACCAGAACCTGATCTGCCCCCACACACAGTAGGCACCCTCAAGATCTCATCCATGCCCATTGAGCACGGTTTACTTTGGTACCTATCCTCTCCATCCCAGACCCCACCCTCCAATTCACTGTGGAGGTGGACACTTCTGAGACAGGGGCTGGGGCTATTATCTCTTAGAGAAACCCCAAGGACAACAAGCTGCATGACTTCCTTTTTCTCTCATTGACTCTCCCCCTTTGAATGGAACTATGACATTTTCCAATAAACTTTAGAGACTCAGACTGTGCTACTGATCTGAGGTGAGTACAGTTTAATGTATGAATGCAGTGTTTTATCACTCACACCCTCACATAATCAAACATCTCTCAGATGTATTCACTGGTGTGTGTTTGTGGTCAGAGGTGGAAACTAAAATTAAATTTTATTGTTACTTTAATTGAGTAGATTTTTTTTTGCTTCTACTTTTTAAAGAAATGTTTCAAAGTCTGTCATTTTACTTTTACGTAAGCATGCTTTGTTTGAAGTATTTGTACGTTGCTACATTTGAAATCATATTCGCTACTGAGTAAAAAATAAATGAATGAAAATGAAAAACTTATAAAAACAATGCAATGGGGAAGGAAAAAAAATTGCACCCCGGAAACCTGATTGATTGATGGACGGGGAAAACAAACATGCTAAATTCACAAGAACGATGGAGAAGAACAGAACAGATGCCAGTGATGCAGACCAGCTGAAAGCGAAATGCCATCAAATTCTTATGATGTCATGTCACGCCAAGCCACAGCCTCGTCATGATCACCTGAGCACTCCTTCCCACTCTCCACACCTGTTGTCTATCACTGATGCAATTCCACTCCTATTTAAGCCACGCTCTGACTCCATCATGTCGCCAGTTTATTGTGTGCCTTACCAGCCTCAATTCAACAGCGTTTTTTTCCGTCTCTTTCTGCCTAGTTTCGACCTCACTTTGTCTTTTCTGACCACTTCTCAGCCTTTCAATTTTGATTACTTTTTTGGGATGTTTCACGTTGCCGACCGCTTCCTGCTCTCCCGACCACGATTTTGGATTATGGACTTTTTCTCATCGCTCCAGTCTTCGACCTCTGCCTGTTCTCCGACCACGATTAATCCTCGCTCCCCGCTGAGCTCACGCTGTCATCCATACGCCGGCTCTGCACGCTCCGGCTTTACCCCACTCGGCTGATAAAGGTTTTATAATAAAAAACATTACTCTTGGCTCTGAGCTCTTTTTTCCCTCAGCTATCCAGCAGAAAGCGTCAAACCATATTTAAGCGACCACTTTGATTTCAAGCATAAAAAAGGCAACAGCTTTATTATGCAAAGGTGTTCCTTCAATTAAAAACAACTAGTTTGAGATTTATATCCGCTTGTCTTTTTTGAACTACACTCACTAGAATGCCCCACCCCACCCCACCCCACCCCCGCTATTAAAAAAAAAAAAAAAGTAACTCTGCAGCTTTTACTCTGAGTACATTTTTAATGAGCTACTTTTTACTTTTATGATAGTAACTTTACTTAAAATTAAACTTTACTTTAAAATTACACTGAAGTAACAGTACTTGTACTCGAGTACAAAAGTTTATTACTCTTTTCACCTCTGTTTGTAGTTATGAATATGGTGTACAGTCCTTGTTAAATATTTAACTAGGTTTTGTTTGTTCATAGACCACAGAAGAATGAATCAAACGTTATTGAGAAGAGCCATTTAGAGTCATTATTCAAGGTTTGTGTGTGTGCATGCGTATTTGAGTAATATTGCTACCTGTCAGCTCCCAGGGATGTGAATAATCATTATGTTTATTCTTATTTCCCAATAGGAGCGAACACAAGTGTGTTCATTTTTTTTCTTTCTGTTTCTAAACAGGACCTGGAGGACGGAGTCATCACTCTGTTAAAGAATGAGCTGAAGAGATTTAAAAAGCTCCTGAGTTCAGATTACCCAGCATGCTCTGAGAGGGAGGTGGAGGATGAGGAGGATCAGAGCAGTGTCAGAGTGTCAGCGCTGAAGATCACACTGCACGTCCTGAAGAACATGAACCACACAGATCTCGCTAACACACTGCAGAACAGTAAGAGCTCATGGGCTTATAACATCACTTTAACTTTAGAGGAAGGAAACTGCTGTAAATTTATTAAACACGTCTTATCATAATGATGTGCTTTTATCAGCAGAATATAATAACGGATCAGTACTGACATTACATATGTTATACAGATATGAAAATATGAATACAGTGGAACCTCGGATTGCGAGTAACGCGGTTTACAGATGTTCCGCAAGACGAGCAAAGATTTGTAATAAATTTTGACTTGAAAAACGAGCAAGTCTTGGTTTACAAGTGCCGAGTATCATGTATCACGCATGCGCTTCTTGTTTTGACAAGAAGCACATGCGTGATCACAACTGAGAAAAAACTAACGGTTTTTCTCTCTTTTGCGGAATTCTAGGTATTTGTCTCCCAGGGGTATAATCAACAGCCGTGCATGTGTGTACTGTTTACTATCACACTATGACCACACATTACACCGTGCCCCTTCCTACAGACGCTGTGTGTGTGTGTGTGTACCTTTACACACACACACACACACACACACACACGCACATACGCACATAGCGCCTGCGCTTGAAGGCAAGCAAGAGAGTGTGTGTGAAGGGGCACGTTGTCAAATTACGCCTTTACACACACACACACACACAGAGTCTGCGCGCAAAAACGGGATTTGTTTTTACTTTTTAAGGTAAAGTGCTGGTTAATTTGTTTTATTTTTACTTTATATTTTGTATTAATTATTTTGATGTATTTATTTATATGTAATTAGAGTTTTCATTATTTCTTATGGGAAAATTTGCATTGATTTATGAGTGTTTTGGAATAGAAGCCCACTTGCGGAATGAATTATGCTCGTAATAAAAGGTTCTACTGTAGTCAATAAAGATTATCATAGAGTTTACTTTTTATTCTTTTTTTTATCAGAACTCGTCTCTGTGTACCGACGAAAACTTAAATACAAATTTAGTGAGAAATGTRAAAGAATTAATGAAGGAATCTCACAGCATGGAAGCTCAGCACTTCTGAATGAGATCTACACAGAGCTCTACATCACAGAGGGTTGGAGTGGAGACGTCAATAATGAACACGAGGTGAGACAGTTTGAGACAGTGTCCAGGAGACCAGCAACACAGGAGACACTCATCAACTGTAATGATCTCTTTAAAGATAAGTCCATCAGAAGTGTGCTGACTAAAGGAGTTGCTGGAATTGGAAAAACAGTCTCTGTGCAGAAGTTCATTCTGGACTGGGCAGAAGGAAAAGCAAATCAGGACGTCACCTTCATGTTTCCACTTCCCTTTAGACAGCTGAATCAGATAAAGCAGAAAAGTCTAAGTCTGATTAATCTTCTTTATTACTTTTTCCCAGAAATAAAAGAATTAAAATTAATAGACTGTGAGATCAACAAAGTTGTGTTTATCTTTGATGGTCTGAATGAGTGTCACCTTCCTCTAAATTTCCAGAAGAATGAGAGATTAAGTGATGTGACAGAGTCAGCTTCAGTGGATGTGCTGCTGACAAACCTCATCAAGGGGAACCTGCTTCCCTCTGCTCTCCTCTGGATCACCTCTCGACCAGGAGCAGCCAATCAGATCCCTCCTGAGTGTGTAGACCAGGTAACAGAGGTACGAGGGTTCAGTGATYMYCAGAAAGAGGAGTACTTCAGGAASAGGATCASTGATCAGAGCCTGGCCAATAAAATCATCTCACACATGAAGTCTTCAAGAAGCCTCTACATCATGTGCCACATCCCAGTCTTCTGCTGGATCTCAGCCACTGTTCTAGAGAAAATGTTGGGTGAAGCAGAGAGTGGAAAGATCCCCAAGACTCTGACTCAAATGTTCACACACTTCCTGATCTTTCAGATCAAACACAACGACCAAAAATACCATCAGAAATATGACCCTGATCCTCAGTGGACCAGAGAGAGTATCCTGGCACTGGGAAAACTGGCTTTCCAACAGCTAGAGAAAGGAAACCTGATCTTCTATGAGGAAGACCTGAGAGAGTGTGGCATTGATGTCAGAGAAGCTTCAGTGTACTCAGGAGTGTGTACTCAAATCTTCAGAGAGGAGTTTGGGCTTCACCTGGGGAAGGTGTTCAGCTTTGTACATCTGAGTGTTCAGGAGTTTCTGGCTGCTTTATACACACTTCTCTCTTTCATCAACAAAAATCTTGGAAAACATCAGACCACTAATCTGTCTGATCTTTTCACCAAATCAAACATGTCTGATTTCCTGAAGAGTGCAGTGGACAAGGCCTTACAGAGTAAGAATGGACACCTGGACCGGTTTCTGCTCTTCCTTCTTGGTCTCTCACTGGAGTCCAATCAGACTCTCTTACAAGACCTACTGCCCCAGACAGGAAGCAGCTCTCGCAGCAAACAGGAAACTGTCAATTACATCAAAACGAAGATCAGGGAGAATCCATCTCCAGAGAAATCAATCAATCTGTTCCACTGTCTGAATGAACTTAATGATCATTCTCTAGTGCAGGAAGTGCAACATTACCTCAACAGAGGAGATTCCTGGTGTCTCAGTGGAGTCAGACTCTCTCCTGCTCAGTGGTCAGCTCTGGTGTTTGTGGTGCTGAACTCAGAAGAGAATCTGGATGTGTTTGATTTAAGTAAATATGATCCATCACAGGAATGTCTTCTGAGGCTGCTGCCAGTGGTCAAAGCATCCAGAAAAGCTGAGTAAGTAATTTTAAAAATGATTTATAAATCTGTTACATGATGCAGTATGGAAAGCCGCACCATGAGATGTTATAATGTTTATAAGAGTCTTAACGCAGGGCTTCAGAGGTGGTCAATGAAATAGGAGTTTGGGAGAGTGCTTATGATACGCACAGAAAGACCATTCCATTTAGAGCTAGCATGGGATTATTAATTAGGAACTTAAAAGGAAATAAAAGAAAAGTGAAAACACAAAATTAACAGAGCTCTCGCTCACTTTCTCCCTCTTTCTCGCCAGCATCTTAGAAAGGCAGAGGCTGGGTCTTTGCCTCTGTCTCTCGACTCTGTGAATGTTTGTCCTTCTTTCTTTCTTAATTTCTTTCTTTTGATACCTTCCCTGATACCTTACCCGTTACTTGTTCAAATGAAGTGTGGACCCTTAAATAAACACGCCACTAGGTGTGGCGCGATCATGCTGATTGCCTTGCAGCGGCATTGCCTGGCAACCGTGTGCCTACCTGACCACGCCGCTGCCTGTTCAGAACTCTGCGGGCTAGCAGTTTACGGATTCTGAACAGTGCAGAGTATTTATGCGCAGTTCCCCCTCACAAGACCCACGTTGATAATGTAGCACATTTATTTATTCATTTATTTAGTTATTTTTCTGACATGGAGTAAAAAGGGGGTTTACTAAGCAGAGTGCATTATTTATTAAATGTTTTTTTCTGTTTACATTTTTACATTTAAATTTCAGTTCTTAAGTATTTAAGTTCTTGTAACTTGCAAATTGTTCCACAACACATTAAATTTCAAGAGACACACATACATTTGTGTGTCAAATGAAAATCAGATAAAATGTGCGTAAATATGTGAAACCTCAGATTGCGAGTAATGTGGTTTGCGAGTGTTCTGCAAGACGAGCAAAGATTTTGAATAAATTTTGACTTGGAAAACGGACAAGTCTTGGTTTACGAGTACCGAATATCATGCCCTTCCTGTTTTGACGCCGAGCGTCACGTGATCACACCTGAGCCAATGGTTTTTCTCTCTCTTGCCCTACGGAATTGCGGGTAATCGTCTCCCCTGCTGGGTCTTAGTGCTCATCTCTCACTGATCTAATCAACATCCGTGTAGGCATGTACTGTTTACTATAACACTGTGACCGTGTGTGTGTGTAAAACATATTTTATTTTGTTTGTACAGTACAGACCAAAAGTTTGGACACACCTTCTCATTCAAAGAGGTGGAATTTGTATTATGGCAAGAAAAAAACAAGTGGCCATCATTACTTTAAGAAATGAAGGTCAGTCAGTCCGAAAAATTGGGAAAACTTTGAAAGTGTCCCCAAGTGCAGTCACAAAAACCATCAAGCGCTACAAAGAAACTGGCTCACATGCGGACCGCTGCAGGAAAGGAAGACCAAGAGTCACCTCTGCTGCGGAGGATAAGTTTATCCGAGTCACCAGCCTCAGAAATCGCAGGTTAACAGCAGCTCAGATCAGAGACCAGGTCAATGCCACACAGAGTTCTAGCAGCAGACACATCTGTAGAAGAACTGTTAAGACTGTTAGAAGAACTGTTAACTGTGAATCAGGCCCATGGTAGAATATCTGCTAGGAAACCACTGCTAAGGACAGGCAACAAGCAGAAGAGACAAAATTAGTAGATATTTACTAATTATAATACAATTTGTAATACTACAAAATTAGTAGATATTTACAGGTAATTTATTTAATTTATTGTGTGTGTGTGTGTGTGTGTGTGTGTGTGTGTGTGTGTGTGTGTGTAAGAGACAGAGAGAGAGAGAGATGCCAGTGTTCTGATTCATCATCATTTCTCTCCCAGGCTATATCAGTGTAGTCTCACAGATGAAGGCTGTAGAGCTCTCAGCTCAGTTCTCAGCTCAAGCTCCTCCAGTCTGAGAGAACTGGACCTGAGTTACAATAAACTGCAAGATTCAGGAGTGAAGCTGCTCTCTGCTGGACTGGAGAATCCGCACTGTACACTGGAGACACTGAGGTCAGATCATCACTTTCACATTCTGTTTATCTGATTGTCATTATCAACGGGCATCACTAGACCCCTTTTACTGGGACTTTTAGTCTCCTGGTATAGGCTCCATGGATCCCATGACCCTGTACAGGATAAACACTATAGAAGATGAATGAATGAATGATAGTTATCAGTGATACCGGTTAATCTATACTATAAATGTTTCATTTATTTTACTTGCAAATGCATTTTGGGTACAGTAGCTCAATTAGAACATGTTTATGCCTCTTACATGGTGCATTGTGGGTTGTTTTTAAATTAATTTATACATTTGACAACTTGGAGAACTTCTAAGGGTAAAAATATACTTGGTTGATAAACCGTGTGTTGACAGTCATGCAGCAATGTTGTGAGTGTATTTGTTCACATACTTGTGCTTATCTTGGGCCTCCGAGTGGCGTAATGGTAAAGTCCTCACCTTATCATCTGGAGATCACAAGTTCGATTCCCGGTTGATGCTGTAAGTTCTCGCAGCCATTGGTCTAGAGAGAACTGATTGGTCATGCTCTGCCAGAAGGGAGGGATGAGAGGTACTTAGTGCTCCCACATTAATCACGGCTCTACAGCCAATCAGTCTGTGAGCTCGCGAAAGCTCCCGCTATCCGGGACAGCACTAAGGTCTTCAGCCCCCCTGGCTGAATGGTAGTAGTAGCCTTAATGTGGGAGCCCCTTAGTGATGAGGAGGAATTGGAAACTACTAAATAGGGAGAAAATCAGACAGTTTTGCATGAAGTAAACAAACAAGGTGACACTTATGGTGCTTAGTTTCCATGTTGACTATTTGACCTGCATATTAGACACTGCAGTAATACTGCTACATCACACAGGTGGGGTAATTGTGGACCTGGTCACACAACTTCTGTTCAAAGCTTTCTACAATTTTCGACGTGCCTGCTGACTACACTGCCCCCTTCTGTTTACATGCATATTGCATCTTGTGGACGCAACATTTTTCCGAGGACGTTTACAAGCTATACACCAAACGACTGCAGTATACATGAAACAGCCAAAAGCACGTATTTATCTGTCATAAATAATCACATAGACAGTTAATTAGGAGTCGGCGGAGCCGCCGGCGGGTACAAGTGCATTTTTTTCTGGTAACCATAAAATTTTTTTTATCATATATATATATAAAGTGTAGCACATCATTTAAATCTGCAAAGGGTCTACTTTTATGTATGTATACTCACTATATGAACAAAACATTGTGGTCTTGTAAAATTAATAAAATAAACAGGGTGCGCTTTCAGCCGTCTCAGTCTCTGTGAATATCTTTCTGAAACCCGCCATTTAAATTAACTGAAACTCCGTGAATACTTCACACACCGACATGAGAAATATATCTATATAAAGCTTAAAGGGTCTACTTTTCAATAAAGAAAATATATATAAATTTTCTTAAATATTTATATATTTTTTATTTTCAATAAATAAAAAATATATAAATATTCTCATTTTATATAATCCGTATGAATTCGAGGAGAGGCACAGTCTTTCCGTCGCACTTCATTATCTGTAAATGACCAGAGACAGGACACGCCCACAGGAAACGCCCACACGCTATTCACAGGGAAAACAGCAGTAGAAGCACGCTACATACAAGACCACGCCCCCTGCACGCGCGCACACACACACACACACACACACAGACACAGAGTCAGTAAGTTTCTGCATGTGTGGAAGATGTCACGCGCTGTACAGATTTCTGGAGCTCTTACAGAATGTTCTGGACAGTGGGCGGAGTTTATCTTTTCTTCAGAACAACACTGAAACTCCGACTGAAACGGGTGTGTTTTAAAGAGTTATTTGCTCCACCAGAGGAGGAGAATCCAGCAAGCTGTTACCATGGGTGAGTTATTAAGTCTCATACAATCCTTATTCTGATAATATAAATCTCATATTATTTTATTTTTACATACATAGTTTAGGGAAGCACGTATAAAAACACTTCTATTCGGGCTACCATACTGCCTTATGTAGCTTAGCACAAACCTGCTAGCTCCCGGTGGCTAAGCTAATGCCTTATGTGATGGTTGTCAGTTTCAGCTGTGGTGTAAATATTCCAATTTATTTTACCCAGTTTTGAATACATTTAGCTTACGGTAGCTATTTGGTTCAGTTTTTGGTTAGTTTGTGACACTGCTATCTGTGATGTTATTTAGCACAAACACTTTAGCTCCTGGTGGCTAAAATACTACCTCATGTAGCTTATTGATATTCGGATATAAGAATTAAAAAAAAGATTTTTTATTTGTTGTATGACATTACAAAAGGTTATGTTGTCTTTATGCATGGTGATTGATGATGCACAGTATTTTATTTTATTGTGTTATCGTGCTCATGTTGTATTTTTCTTTTTTTTATAAACAGTGAAAATAATCAGCCACCTGTTTGATAGAAATCAAGCGCTCTGGATTCTGGGTGGAAGGGATCTGGATTTTGGTCATTTTAAAGTGGATGGACACACAATAAGTATCTGTCTATTCCTGTGACTGTGTACAACCAGCACATGGACTGACCTCGGGTTACAGAAGTGTTGCTCCAGCTAGTAACAGTGTCTGTATGCAGTGTAAAGCAGTGTGTGGTAAGAAGCAAAAAAAAAAAAAACATGGAATCGCCAGGTATGTAATGTTCGCTTATGTCTTATGGCCATATTTAGTCCATAAAAAAAAAAAAAAGTGGCACAAAGATGTATGACTGTGGTGTAGGAGTGGACTAAACATCCTTTTTTTAATTTTTATATTTATGCCATAAATTTATCTTCTGTGTACAAGATGATCTGTGTCTGTCCGTCTCCATTCAATCCTGAACATTTTCTTTGCACTRTGTAAGTGAGTAGGTTATKTWTAGGGTRTAAGAGTGAGTTATTCTGCCGGTCAGTTAACTATATTCTAAATAAACTACAAACAAAAAATACATGTTTTTTGTCCTGAAATTATTTTCTTTTAGCATTTCCCCAGCAAACATCATCAACAGGGTGAAGCAGGAGCAGGAATCAGAAAAACAGGCACAGGATGAAAACCGAAATGAACATCAGGACAAAATGTTTAATATAGACTGGGACTCACGTACACAGAACATATATTACATACCCAACCGTCTATAAGCGAAAGTACATTTATTTTTTATTGTGTGTGTGTGTAGATTGGAGGCGGCTTAGTGTAGTGGTTAGCACTGTCACCTTGCACCGCCAGGGTCTGGGGTCGAGCCCCGGCCAGGCTCGATTCCCATCTCTGTGTACTCCAGTTTCCTCCCACAGTCCAACGACATGTAGGTTAGGCTAATTGGCATTCCCAAATTGCCCGTTGTGTGTGAATGAATGAGTGTGTGTGTGTGTGTGTGCACCCTGCGATGGATTGGAACCCTGTACCTTGCCATGTGCTCTAAGTCTCGTGGCATAGGTTCCAGCCCCCTGTGCCCCTGAATACAGGATGTATAAAGTGGTGTAGAAAATGAGTGAGTGTAGGTTGATCTATAATTGTTGATTTCTCTACAGGCTGGAACGCTGCAGTATTACAGGTGAAGGTTGTCCTGCTCTGGTTTCAGCTCTGAGGTCGAACCCCTCATCACACCTGAGAGAGCTGTATCTGAACTACAATAAACCAGGAGAATCAGGAGTGAAGCTGCTCTCCGATCTACTGAAGGACCCACACTGTACACTGGAGACACTAGAGTGAGTCACACTGAGATTTTTGATATACAATAAGGTCATTCTATTCTCTTCCTCATAAATCTGATTTGACAGTTTTAAAAGTTTCTATGATACGACCTTTGTCTCCTCTTGGATCTTGGTGGTAACTCTCTCACACAGTCTCTCATTCTCCTTCTCTCTCTCTCTCTCTAACACCTCCTGGTTCGTCTCCCGAAAAACATCTGTACAACTTCCACTATTTGTTCCTCAGGATTTCACCAGGACATGTTAAAATGGTTCATGTCTTTTTTGGGATCAGATATACATGACACGAGACGTTTGGCTAAATATACAAGTACTCTGTTTTTTGCTATTAATAAATAGAGAGTACTTTCTGACAACGTGTTTGGTTATGTGACTGGGTCTCTCCTTGCATAAGATATTATCGAACCACAGTGGACAGACCAGGCAACTCCTTTTGAAATTTTACACAAACACACAAAATTGCAGTCAGAAGTTCACATCATGACCACGAGCACTGTGGCAAAATTGGCCCTTTTTATGATTTCTTTGAGCCGGTCCAAAATAAACTAAATCTTGTAATAATAATTTGTCCGATTTCTTTAAGCTGTATGTTGTGTGTGAGAGAGAGAGAGAGAGAGAGAGAGAGAGAGAGATGTCAGTGTTCTGATGTATCATCATTTCTCTCCCAGGCTGTGTCGGTGTGATCTCACAGATGAAAGCTGTAGAGTTCTGTCCTCAGTTCTCAGCTCAAACTCCTCCAGTCTGAGAGAACTGGACCTGAGTTACAATAACCTGCAGGATTCAGGAGTGAAGCTGCTCTCTGCTGGACTGGAGAATCCACACTGTACACTGGAGACACTGATCATCACTTTCACATTCTGTTTATCTAATTGTCATTATCACGGTTGTCACTAGACCCCTTTTACTGCAGCACATACCCCAGTATTTACCTGTCGTACCCCAGTAAAATCTCACACTCGAGGTCTAACAAGCTCCTCTCCTGCAATGATTTCATTTAGACTGATGACGGACAAGAACTGATTTTATTCCTAATTCACAATCTCAACGTAACACAGTTTAACCAAAGCGTACCTTACAGTCCGAGTGCGTGTTATCACCTGGCAGTGTGCCTGTCATAGCTGGTGAAGTGCAGCACACACAACTAACCATGTATCAGCGCAAAAAAACAAGAAGCATTAAGCATAATACCACGATGGGGGCTGTTACAACCCGCTTGTTTGAGGTCACAACATAAAAGAGGGGTCAAACCAAAATATATCATCAATACAGATTATTTATTTGTTTGTTTGGCTACAACGGTCAAATAATAAACATAAGTCTAGGGATAAAGAAAACAAGTATCATCATAACCAAAACTTAAACTACATATTTTATGAAATGCACAAAAAAACCCACTAAATTAAAGAATCAACAAAAGATTACATATTAAACAAAAGAAAACTACTTCTGAGACCCCTATCCCCACAGAGTCTACTTCGCAGTTAACCCCATAGAGTCTTTTATAGGCTCATCGCCACCTGAGCGAGTTTTAATAAATGTTAACAATGTTTTTATTATTATTATGTTTGAGATAAAATAATCAGAAACTTCTTCAGACGAGGCAGAGACACAGAAGCAGTAAGCAGGGAGAGATGGGAGTGAGAGATGTAACACCTGGCTGGAGTTGGTACAAAATAAGATAGCTAGTTAATCCAACTTATTTGCATTATAGATTGTAAAGCTGACACAGCGGAGCGAGCCAGACAAAGACATGAGAAGACACAGATCGGTGGAAAGAAGTGCTCTTTGATTATTTTATGCATTGAGTGTGAAGTGTGTGGACAGGAAAAGGTGTTGGCTGTAGGTCTGCCGTCACAAGAGTTCAATGCTGAAGGATATGAACCAACTCGGTTTGATGTTGGACCTGATGGACTCTCACACTGCTGGGGAACGCTTTACTATGGAAAGAGATTTGTGCCAAAAAGGATTATAACCATCATATTGAGTTGATATAAGAAACCAGCGGTCATGTCCACATATCCAATGCCTCCTCAAGAGAAGTCCCAGTTTTCAGGAAACAGACTGGAAGCAAGGGCAGTTAGAGAGGTGTTATTTAACGTAAATACAGGACAAACAAACAATGAATCTAAGTTCTCAAATAAAAAACAAGTAAAGTTCAGATGAATTGCAAACATCAACAGCAGCAGGAATCTGAAAAAGTCAAAACCATAACGACCATCAGGACGCAAATGTTTAATATAGACTAACACACATAGAACATATACTACACCAGCAGTGTGTGTGTGTGTGTGTGTGTGTGTTGATCTATAATTTGTTGATCTCTCTACAGGCTGATACGCTGCAGTGTTACAGGTGAAGGTTGTGCTGCTCTGGTTTCAGCTCTGAGGTCGAACCCCTCATCACACCTGAGAGAGCTGAATCTGAACTACAATAAACCAGGAGACTCGGGAGTGAAGCTGCTCTCTGATCTACTGAAGGATCCACACTGTAAACTGGAGACACTAGAGTGAGTTAGAGCAATTTATTTATAAACTCAATCCCTATTCCATTTTATACAACTCAAGTCTCTCTCTCACACACACAGTATCAGTAACAGTGATTTGAGGGTTTACTATCTCTTTATACACTTCAGAGGAGATTCTGTACCTTAATGAGTTGTGCAGTAATAAACCTGGTGACTATCAGGTGTGTTTCACCCAAAAATAATAACCCCCCAAAATTTTCCCAGATTTTTTTTAATGATATTTATGTTTTTGTAATTTGTGGGCTTGAATCTGTTATTCTGTGTGTTGTGTGACACTGATGTTTCTTGTAAGGAATCTGATGACTGATTCTGATGAAATTGGATCATCTTGCCCTTTTCTCTTTCTTTACAGATTGAGAACGTCTCACACACACAGGATGATGAGGATAAACTCTTACAGTCCAAAGCTTTTGAAGAACAGCTGTGAGAGCTGAAACTGATGTCTTCCTTTTCTCATTCATTGATAATCAGATGGTCTACAACATGTCAGGACTTCTACTTCTCTATCTGTGTGTAAAAATGCACCAGCTGAGAGAAATCAACTTTAATTACCTGAACAGTAATATTTATATAAATTCAAATTTTATTCGTCACATACACAGTATGATATGAAGTGAAATGCTTATACGACTGCTATTGACCTATAAAAAAAAAACACATATTTCTTGAGCAGTGTGCACCAATCAGCCATAACGTTATAATATAAAACATTATGTCCAGTAATATGTAGGTTCCCATTGTGTTCCCAGGGCAGCTCTGGCTCGTCTCCACAAGTTCTCTGTGGTGACGGGCTCATGTGCCCCTTTTCCATGGCATCCTTTACTTCAGATGTCTAATGGCATGGTAGAAGTCTGATCAGTGTGAACCCTACAATATTTTAATAGATACTTAGTTCAGCTTTTGGCATAAATTTGAATAACATTTTCTACATGATCACGGTTCAGCCTAAACATCATCAGCTCAAACACACTGCCAGATCACACCCTGGATACCTCTACATCCTGACCCCCACCCCAAAACTTCATTATGAACCCACTCTGATCAGACACTGCATGATATTCTCACCACAAGGTGCAAGTCTCTTACTGGTGTACTCAGAAATTATGAAATGTGTGAATACTTTATTTTCATGAACACTTGTTCATATGCAGCATACCTAAAGTAACATGTTGAAATTTCTATAAATAATAAACATCTGCAGTGAGATGGTGACTCTGATCCTGTTGCTTCTAATCCCTCTGGCCACTGAAAGTAAAGTTTATTCAGCATTCTACAGGACATATGTAATTTCAGTGGCACTCACTTATGGGGACAAGTTGCCAGATTGATGCCCAATTGTCATTCACACACTACGGGCAATGTGGGAATGCTAATTAGCCTATCCTGCATGTCTTTGGACTGTGGAAGGAAACTGGATTACCCAGAAGAAACCCACCAAGCACGGGAAGAACATGCAAATTCCATGCACACAGACTCCAAAGTGGGAATCAAACCCGGACCCTCGAGGTGCAAGGTACAATAAACACCAAACAAAATGATTACATTTTAACAGAAACCAAACCTGGATAAAAAGAAATGCTAAAAAGAAACTGCACATTCCAATAAAAAACTAAATATTTGTCACCCAAATTAATTATCTAAATATAACACATCTCGTCTGTATCGCGCCTTCTAGCTTCTGCCAGGAGTTCAGTCTTACACCACGTGTGTTTAATGTTACCATAATTAATGCCCCTCTGCTACAACCGCAACCAGGAACTATCTTACAAAAATAGCTGTATCACATTAACCTTTAATTTAAATAATCAATATACAAAATAAAATCTCTATTATTAACTCTTAGCACTTTTACTAATAAATGTGATCATCATCTTTGTGTTTCGGCTGGTCACTTTCAGCGGTCGCCACAGTAAATCATCTGCCTCCATCCAACCCTGTCCTCCACATCCTCTTCTCTCACACCAACTAACGAAATGTCCTCTCTCACTGCATCCATAAATGTGTGTGAATGTGTGTGAATGAGAGGAACCCAAGTAGAATGATGAGGCTACAGGGAGCAGAGGTAAAGAAGGTTCAAGACTTTAAATACTTAGGGTCAATGATCCAGAGCAATGAAGATTGTGGAAAGGAGGTAAAGAGCCATGTGTAGAAAGGTTGGAATGGGTGGAGAAAAGTTGTGTTATGTGACAAAAGAGTATCAGTGAGAATGAAAGGAAAGGTGTACAAGACAGTGGTGCTCTATGGCTTAGTGACAGTGGCACTGAAGAAAGGACAGGAGGCTGAGCTGGAGGTAGCAGAGAGGAAAATGTTGAGGTTCTCTTTGGGAGTGACAAGGATGGATAGGATAAAGAATTTGTCTCTCAGGGGCAACCCATGTGAGATGTTTTTGTTGATAAAGTCAGAAATGCCAGATTGAGGTGGTTTGGACATAAAAGAGATTGTGAGCATATTGGTAGAAGGTTGGAATTGCCAGGCAGGAGGTCTAGAGGAAGGCCATCCACCTTAGCAAACGGCACATTCATCCTCCCCAAACACACATGTGCTTCATAACTGCTCTAGTCAACACAGGTATTCCGTTAACATGCACGTGGACTCTCTCTGCGTGGTTTTCTTTAACTCCCGCCTCTTTGCACTAGGATTGGTCAGAACGATTATTACACCACCAATGCAATGTTATGCAAACTATGATGGACAGCTCACTTCACTTGTGGTAGGTTGCCAAATAATTATTCTGAAATTTTAGACTAGGCTACACTTGGTTTAAGGACAGAGGGCATAGGAGATCTATGGATGAGGATAGGAAAGTTTCAGGCGCAGTCTCTAGTGGTAGAGAGGAGATGGAGTCTGGGTCTGGGAGGGATGATAGGGTGCATGAAGACACAGAGGAAGGTGAAACAGAGTAATGGTTTCTGTGGGTAAAAGAGAAATTTTGGTGGTTACCTTTACACAAAATAGGAAGGGTTATAATGAAGGATACCAGGTAATGATCAGATTTATGAAGAGGACTAGTAGTGATATCTGTGACTGGGGAAGGGCGGCAAAAAACAAAGTCAAGAGAATTCCCTGCCTTGTGTGTGGGAGGGCAACTATTTAGAGTTAAAGAGAAGGAGTTTAGGAGAGGTAGAAGGAAAGAGGAGTGTGGTTTGTCTAAGTGAGACTTCGCCACAGTTTTCACAGAGAACACAACTGCTGCCTGAACAAGAGAATGGCTCTGAATGAGTCTGTATGCACAGCTCTAATTGGAATTTATTGTATTATTGAAAATAAACTTATTAATTCACATACTTACTCATTTTCTATACCACTCATCTTGTACAGGGACATGTTCAGGTTCTTCTTTAGAGTAACTTAAAAAATGTAAAATGTATGTTGTAAATTTATGTTGTTGCATGTATGTAGCACCCTGGTCCTGGAGGAACGTTGTTTCGTTTCACTGTGTACTAACTGTATATGGTTGGAATGACAATAAAAGCCTACTTGACTTGACTTGACTTGACTTGAGAAGCCTAAAACCAAGGGAACTCATGGCATGAGGCATCAAAATAAACGTCACCTGGTAATCTGTTACAGGGACTGAAAACACTAAGAAATCTAGAATCAGCTCAAGGGGATACGTTTTCTGGAACAGATATCCTCTGAATTTGAGTTTACTCTCAATTTTTATAAATGTGAAACTAGAATTTGTGAAAATAGAAGCAAAAAAAAGTTTTTTTTTTTACATTCTAAAATATTAATCTAAATGTAACAATACTTTCTTGTAAGTGGGGGGGGGCACTGGTCTGATGTTGACAATAAAATTTTAACTGGTTGACTATATAAATAATTATGTGTTATTAGATTTTTCAGTTATTGACAAAATGTTGATAACAGTTTGAGACGATTATATTTCTATTGTAATTTTGAAGCTTTAATGTAAGGACCAACTGCATATGTAGGTTGTGTGTGTGTTTGTATGTGTGTGTAACCCATGGCATCGTTTTTGTGTTTATGGAGACGCTGTAACCAGTTTAATACACAATGGAGGTTTGGCGGCTTTAGAGAATGGCTGAGGAGAAAACAGAAAGTTCATCTGCGGAACTGAAGGAGAAAATTCAATTTCTGACTGACGAGAACGTAAGAATTTACCTCCTTAGAAACTTGAAAATCCAAGTTCAAGAAGTTGCTAGAAGTTGCCGGCATCATTTTTGCATGAAAGTGTTACTTAAAGATAATTAGCCTGATGCACACACAGAAACAATGCTGCGTGGGTGCTTGTGCGCATTTGTGGTTAACTTGGAGTCAAACTTGACTAGGTGATAATGTTCTTTTACTATTCCTTCTTGGACTGCTTTCCTAAGTAATGTGTGCGTAGTCAGTGCACATGACTATGCACATGTTAATGAACTGTTGTGATTGGGATTGCAATTCAAGATGGACATGTGCTTGTGTTGGCAACAAGCAGCTCTGGGAAATGTTCTGGATGATTTCAGCACTGATGTGATTTTTTTTAAATGATTAATTCTAAATTAAATTGATTTAAACAGTTAATTTTTAAATTATTTTTATGCATACTAAATAGAACTGCCACACAATTAGAAATCAAAATTTCCACTGCCTTCTGGCTTTGCCTGCTTAGGACCATCTACACATTAAACTGGGTTCCACACAAAGCAAAGTGGCTCAACATGCTGCATCCACCCGGGACTTGAGCTCAAGACTGGTGCGGAGTAAGCAGGACAAATTGCAGGTGGGCTTCAGAATATGACATTGACATATTTCCCTTCAACTTCTTCTTTATCTTCGTCTTTGTCTTTCAGGGGTCGCCACAGTGAATCATCTGTCTCCATCTAACCCAATCCTTTGCCTCCTCTTTTCTCACTCCAACAAACTTCATATCCCCTTTCACTGCATCCATAAATCTCCTCTTTGGTCTTCCTATAGACCTCCTGCCTGGTAGTTCCAACATCAGCATCCTTCTATCAATATACTCACAATCTCTCCTCTGAACATGTCCAAACCACCTCTCTGACTTTATCTACAAATCATCTAACATGGGTTACACACCTGACACTTTTGTCCACCCATTCCAACCTGCCTGTACATGTCTCTTCACCTCCTTTCGACACTATCTGTTGCTTTGGACCATTGACCGTATGTACTTGTCCTGACCCTAAGTCCTGCACCTTATTTACCTCTGCTCCCTGTGCCTTACCGTTCCACTTAGGTTCCTCTCATTCACACACATGTATTCTGTCTTGCTATAGCTAACATTTCCAGAGCGCACCTCCACCTCTCTAGATTTTCCTCCACTTCTTCCCTACTTTCACTACAGAGCACAATGTCATCTTCAAACATCATTGTCCCTGGAGACTCCTGTCTAACCTCATCTGTCATCCTGTCCATCACCATAGCAAACAAGAAGGGGCTCAGGGCCAATCCTTAATGCAGACCCACCTCCAACTCTTCTGTCACATCTACAGCACATCTCACCACTGTCTTATAGCGCTCATACATGTCCTGCAGCACTCTAACATACTTCTCTGCCACTTGAGACTTCCTCATACAATATCATAGCTCTTCTCTCTGCACCCTGTCATATGCTTTCTCTAAATCTACAAAGACACAATGCAACTCCCTATTAGTTTCTCGGTACTTCTCCATGAGCATCCTTAAAGCAAATACTGCATCTGTTGTACACTTCCTAGGCATGAAACCATATTGCTGCTCACAAATGCTCACCTCTGCCCTTAACCGAGCTTCCATTACTCTTTACCAAACCTTCATTGAATAGCTCATCAGCTTTAGTCCTCTGTAGTTCCACAGCTCTGCACATACCCCTTGTTCTTAAAGATCGGCACTAATATACTTCTCCTCCATTTCTCTGGGATCCTGTCACTCTCCAAAATCTTGTTAAACAGACTAGTCAGAAACTCTACTGCAACCTCTCCTAAGCAGTCCCATACAGGTATGTCATCAGGACCAGCTGCCTTTCCATTCTTCATCCTCTTTAATGTCCTCCTCACCTCACTCTTACTAATCTTTGCTACTTCCTGCTCCACAACACTCACCTCTTCTACTCTTCGTTCTCTTTTGTTTTCCTCATTCATCAACTCTTCAAAGTACTTCTACCATCTTCCCATCACCCTCCTGGCACCTGTCAGTACATTTCTGTCCCTATCTTTAATCACCCTAACATGCTGCACATCCTTACCATCTCTATCTGTTTGCCTCGCCAACCTGTACAGATCCACCTCTCCCTCCTTACTGTCCAACCTAGCATACAAGTCATCATATGCTCTTTGTTTGGCTTTTGCCACCTCTACCTTCACCTTACGCTCCATCTCCCTGACTAATTTTCCCTTCATCATACTTCTTTTTGTCACAGGAATGGATAGCTGTTATTTGAAACAGAATAGATGAGGCCAAAATTGGACAAAGATATTACATAATTTTCATAAGATTCATTAACAATTATTAAAGTATAGACAAAAGTAAGGAGAAAAGACTGATGCAGTTACAGAGAGACAGAAATATTGTGTTTGAAGAGTTGGAGGAGTTTGCTTATGAGTGGGGAAGATCAAGGAAGATTAAAGTTCCTGTCTGTGAGGGTTTCCAGAGAGATGAAATCCAAAACAATGAGCACTGCGGTAAAAAAAAAAAAAACATGTGTGAAGACAATAGGAGCCCTTATATATGGTGGAGGGTCGAGCCAGAAACAAAACATCTGCGTAAATACTCCAAAGAAATCATAATTCAGAAAACATAATTCTCAAACCGAGCACCGAAGCACAATTAAAGTTAACCTTTGCATCAGAGTCCACAGAGGAAGCAAAAAGTTACAGATAAAGTCTGGGTTCTGGATTAATGGATTATAAGTGTGTGGCAGATATCAAAGGCCTTAAATAAAGTGTAATATCAAAGCCAAAAGAGCCAACAGGATGCCAAGTAAATAATTCCCAAAAACATGAGACAGGGGGCAAAGTTCAAATTTCAGAAGCCTGCAAAAGTCTTGGAACTTGCCAATGGCAAGTTGGCAATGGCGTGCTTCCTCCCTGGAAGTCTGGTCCTATTAGGTGATCCACATTTATTCTGTGTAGACTTTTCACTGATGTCCCTCAAGGCTCAATGCTGGGTTCACTCCTGTTCTTTCTCAGGCCTGATCTTGGAATTGTTTGGTTTCCCTGCTCTGTCTCATACATTCCAAAAAGGAATTACCTGAATAGTTAATCCATATGTACTCGAGCTGTGAAAAAAATGTACAGGGCCAACTGCTCTTCTCACCTTTTATTGCTAAACTTACAAGGCTTATTCTGTTTTCTTTTTCCTTTACAGCATGAGGTTTCATGTATTTCTATCCAATATTGGTGATTCTGCTGTTTGTTCTGGCCCTTTTTATTTTGAGCCTGGACTACAGGACCTTGGTCCTGCCAGGTTTGCCTCTAAGTTTCGTTCTTACCTCTACAACTGATCCATCTTCTCCCACTCATGCCTATTGGTATGATCCCTCCACTAGCTTCCTGTAGCTTCTCTGTCATGTAATCATAGTGATGTAATAAAGTGCCCAAACAGGCACTGACTGACAAATTACATTTAAAAAGACATAGATTGTAACTAATTACTTAATTATCCTTATAAGTGTCTGACCAAGATAGCCAGTATAAGTATGTGTTTATTTTACATATTCCAAAGCATTTCTGTAAGTCATACAGACAACTTCCATAGACCATAACTATCATTTTATATGTACATGTTTTTAGATCTCTAAAGATCTTGTGGAAGTACAAATCGAAGCCAATAAAATGAGAGAGAAATATGAGGCAGAGATATTTGAACTGCAGAATAAGGTAATACATTTTGTATATACATTGTACATGTAAAACATATGGAAGGAAGCCACTAATTCATTAGCTAGTCATAATAACAATAACAACAACAGGACCATGAACTAGGAGATTCAAGAACACACTTGTCTTGTTCATATCTGTCCCACTCCATCAGGTATCGTACCAGGAAGGTGCTGTGTCGAATCTAGAGGCAGAGATTGAACAGCTGAAGCGTGAAATCGAGTCAGCATCGTCACGGTTACAAGTCGCCGAGGGTAATGAGCGGGACATGGCAGAGGAGTATGCAGCCCTAAAGAGTAACTTCCTGACTGTGAGCAAGGGGCTAGAAAGCGAGATTAAACACTCACAGGAGCTGAACGATGAACTGCTGATGCTGGCACAGACACACGACACACTGCTGCAAGAGAAAGAGCGAGAACACATGCACACACTCGAGCTGGAGAGAGGCAGAGCTCTGCTGAGCAAAGTGTCACACACGGTCAGGGCAAGTAACACACACACACACACACACACACACACACACATTTGACCAGTATATGCATGTCCTGTTTTAGCCAGAAGAACTGAGCCACGGATGCAATGCTACTGGGCACAGACACACACACACATGTTAGGATATGTATCGTGTGTGTGTGTGTGTGTGTGTGTGTGTGTGTGTGTGTGTGTGTGTGTGTGTGTGTGTGTAGAATATTCGAACACAACGTTTGTACATGTTTATACATTTCCTGTTAGTACCGTACCTTTATTTTATGACTAATATTTAAATTAAAGATTTTTTAAATTTTTTTACAAAAATTTTATTTAAAATACTATCTGCATTTGGTTACTTTTATGTAAAAAAAAAGCTAGTTTCATCCTATTTTTATACTACTTTTTAATAAATGTGTTAAATTAAATAGAAAAAAAATGCACCTGGTGAGTATACATAGCTACTAGCTTTTAGCAAAGCTAATACAACGCCAATGAATAATATACTACTCCTCCTAGTCACAAGGTGTGTGTGAGGTCTGATCCATCTATATGTATGTATGTACAGTAGTGGGTAGTGGTCGCTCAGTGGTTGAGACACTGATGTTCAGGGCATCTGCCAAATGCTGTAAATGTATTATATAATGATGAATGTGCATTGATTACTAACACCCCTTTCCCTTCCTTGTGTGTGTCATTAAAAGGCTCAATTTGAGATGGGGGAGGAGCTTAAAAGAATGAGAAAGCATTATGAAGAACAACAACAGCGACTAGAGGAGAAAATGTAAGGCACACACAAGATTATATTCTCTGATTTGTGACATATTCTCGGTGTTCATGGTGTGTGTGTGTGTGTGTGTGTGTTCTCAGTGTTGCTATGAGAAAGGAGCAACAGGAGAATAAGAGGGCAATCTGCAACACACAACAGGAGCTTGCACAACAATCAGCTGTAAGATTGCACACATGCTCGTTTTGACATAATTATTGAAGCAGTTTTGAATCCAACACTATTATTTCAGCTTGTTTACTATATATTTTATATTTATTTAAACAAACACTCAAATATTTGCTTCAAGTGTGTGTTCTTTTTTTTATGTCATAGCGGCAAAATGGCTTAGTGGTAAGCTCTGTCTCCTTGCTCACCCAGGGTCCAGATTCAATTCTCAGCCAGGTTTGATTCCCGCGTTTGTGTGCATTATGTTTGCATGTTCTCCCCGTGCTTGGTGGGTTTTATCCGGTTAACTCCTACCATCCAAAAACATGCAGCTTAGGCTAAGTGGTGCCTCCAAATTGCCCATGGTGTGCCCTGTGATAGATTGGCATCCAGGGTGTACCCTGCCTCGTGCTCTCAGTCTCCTGGGATATGTGTTACACCCTGGTCTAGGCTGAAAAATAATTAAAAGAGTGAAAGTGTGATAAATAAAACTGTGAGACCAGTAGTGTATTTGCTTAGTGTTCATTCACAAAGGTTAAAAAAGCAAATCCCCAAAATGTGGCTGAGAGCTTCAGAAACGAACAGGGTTCAAATAATAAACAAAATTCCTTCTATCTAGTTCCGAAGTGAAATACACTACCCTTACTCTCTTACTAAACACAACCAGGGGAAAACAAAGTAGAAACAAAATGGCATTGACTTCCTCACTCACTCACTCATCATCTATACCGCTTAATCCTGTATTCAGGGTCACGGGGGGCCTGGAGCCTATCCCAGGTGTCAGGGGACCACCAGAGGGCGCCAAAGCGCCCAGACTCCATTTTGTGTTTTGTTTTCTGTTGTAGTTTTGGGTGGACTCAAACTCCCAGAATGCACCTCAGTCAGGTGATGTCGCGCTCACCTGAACTGAGGGTGCTCATTAGTGTGTTTGTTATAAATGTTCCTGAGTTCTGTCTTGTCCTGGTCTTGCATCTGTTCGTGTAGGGTTACTGTTTGTCCTGGTATGTTGTCTAGCTCTGTGTGCTTCCTGGTTCTGTGTTCTCCTTGGCTCCGTGTTCTCCTGGTTTTTCTGTCTCCTAGTCTGTCTGTTTGTCTCCTAGTCTGTCTGTCTCTCAATCTGTCTGTTTATGTCTAGTTCGGTGTAGCTCCATGTTTAGTTTATCCTTTTTCGGTTCATGTCTGTTCCTTTGGTTCCCTGTTTTATGTTCTCATTAAAGACTTTTGGTTCAGTTCACCTCTGCTTTCATGTCTCTCTTTTGTCCGGCAAGCAGTAACCATGACACGAGGAGACTTAGGGCACATGGCAGGGTACACCCTGGATAGGGTGCCAATCCATCGCAGGGCACAGACACACACACACTCACACACTCATTCACACACTACGGGCAATTTGGGAACGTCAATTAGCCTAACCTACATGTCTTTGGACTGTGGGAGGAAACCGGAAAACCCGGAGGAAACCCACCAAGCACGGGGAGAACATGCAAACTCCATGCACACAGAGACAGGAATCGAGCCTGCATTGACTTCCTATTAAGTAGAATTATATACAAATAAATGCAGTCAAAACTAATAAATGGCCATACACAGAAAATCCATCAAAAATCAATCAACATCAAAAGGGGAAACGCAGAGCATAGTCAGAAACCATAGCAAGGGGTCATACACGGTATCTCTTTCACAACACTCACAATATAAGCAGTGAGCAAGAGGGTGTAGTCAACAAGGGTAGAGCAGGTGACCAACCAACAGACTGCAGGAACCAACCGATTGCACTGGGTAGGACCTGAAACATTAAGGGACACATCCCATCCCAACACCAGCAGGGACACAAGCAGAGACAAAAATAAAGCTTAAGCAGAGAAACAAAAAGCACAAAATACAAATATAGACTTAATATTGTAACATGCCTCCAGGCCTCCTGTGACCCTCCCTGTATGTAGAATAAAATAGTATAGACGATAAGAGATGATGAGAATATTTTTGTCATGTGACAAAAGACACTGGCAATCAATGCAAAAAAACATGAATAAAAAATAAATAAATAAATAAACAGTAGCAGGCAAAAATGCCAGTTGATCAGCAAGCGGTACAATGTGGATAAATCTAAAAATATCCAACAAAACAAAATGCTGGTGTTGGAGTTTGTGATGGTTTGGAGATCATAGGAGGACTAATTTGTAAGTGACATCCTTGATATGGCAGAGCATATTTTATGGGTTGCTGTACCTTGAATTGTGACCTTGGCTATTTCTAAGATCCTTGCTTGACAGCTGTACTTGGTTACCACGTTGGAATTGTGGGGTTTCTTCTTGAGGATGGTGAACCAATTCTATGTTTCTTTGAGCCAGCTGTTCTAAGTACCTGTGTGTACACATTTGTTCACTTCACCTAAATCATGTTCCCACTGCGAGTGAATCTGTGTGGTTAGCTTTCCAGAACAATGAGGTGAATGATAACCAGGTAAACATTTAAAGGGGGTCAGGTCTATGGCTGAGTGGCACATTTAATTCTGGGTAGAATCAGCACATTTAAGAAACTGAGCCCTTTTTGTTTTTATTTTTAGAGCAAAGGCTCCTCAAAAAATTAAACGTGAATGAAGTATAGTAGTTTTGAAAGATGGGCAAACCAGGCACAGGCACACCGATGTGGGGGTTTTGTGAGCAAGTCTTCATCTTGTGATACACTGCTGGCATACATGACACCGTGCCCCAGTGCAAGCCAAAGGTGACGGCGACAGTGGCAAGGAAAAACTCCCTGAGATGGTAGTTGGAAGAACCAGAACCACACTCAACAGGGAACCCATCCTCATCTGGGTGATAACGGATAGAAATTATCTAACATTGTGTGTGTTATGAAGCTGAAAGTTCAATGTAACAGAAGTTATTTAAATGAACATGAAGTCCAGTTCAGGCGGCACAGTGGTGTAGTGGTTAGCACTGTCGCCTTGCACCGCCAGGGTCCGGGTTCGATCCCCGGCCAGGCTCGATTCCCGTCTCTGTGTGCATGGAGTTTGCATGTTCTCCCCATTCTCCGGGTACTCCGGTCTCCTCCCACAATGTAGGTATGGTTATGGACATGTAGGTTAGGCTAATTGGCGTTCCCAAATGGCCCGTAGTGTGTGAATGAGTGAGTGTGTGTCTGTGCCCTGCGATGGATTGGCACACTGTCCAGGGTGTACCCTGCCATGTGCCCTAAGTCTCCTGGGATAGGCTCCAGGCCCCCGTGACCCTGAAAACAGGATTAAGCGGTATAGATGATGAGTGAGTGAGTGAGAGTGAAGTCCAGTTCAGCACAGGGATGAGTCAGCAGGTGCAGAGGGCAGATGTGGTGTGGTCTGGGAGCTCCAACCATCATAAAGCAGAATCCAGCTGGAGCAGGTCCTTCTCTGGTTGCCTCGGGAACCTTGCAGGGTTGGCCTCTTTCTACTGAGACTAGCACAATCTCTAGGTGCCTCGGGACTTGTAGAAGAATACAGAACAGATGGAGAGAATTAGCGTAGTTGTATGAGGTTTTATGAGGAGTATGAGGTTATGGGATGAGTTATGTGTATGCCAGATTAAAGAGATGCGTCTTGAGTCTACTTTTAAACTGGGAAACTGTGTCTGAGCCCCGAACACTGTCTGGAAGGCTACATTGCTTGGTTTTGCTTGGTTTTAGACCTCTACTGTTAATGTTCAATGTTATACATTGACAAGTGTTTCATTTACACATGCAGAGTAAAATATGTGACTGGTGGGACCAAACTGAGATGGCATTACCTTGGAATCATTTGTGGAGGTGCAAGATTTTAGCTTTATGGGGAATTTCTCTTGAGAAGATATTGGGCCAAAAGTGTTTGAGATAGATGCAGTAGAAACTATTTTTTCCTTCTGCCATTTCTCATGTTCTACAGGGCGCAACCTGGTCTGATCCAGCTCTATAAGCTGTAAGCAACTGATTTCAGGTGTTGGACTTGCATTTGACTTTGACCATTAGCACTTACAGATGGGTAGATCCAGACGGACATCTGAATCAATCAGGGAATCAAGGAACATCTTGTGGTTTTGGCAGGCTATTCCTTTGATCTGATTTAGGCTTGTTGGAAGGAGGCTTTAAGTATTGCTTGCTTTCTTTCACTTCCCAAGGTGTAGCTTGTGAATGAAATTGGAAATGTAGCTAAAGATTTGGAACGTTGGAAATAGCATTGTTGTGTATGGTTAACTGGCCATCAAACTTGACCAGATGATATTGATGCTCTCCTACTAATCTCCTTTTGATTGCCATGACTTCTTGCCAGCGCAAAGTCTAAATCTTAACAAGGAGGCAAGATAGAAACAAAATTAGAAAGTAGACTAGAAAGATTAGATTAGAACGATTTTGAAAGATGGTTGACTTGGTAATGCAGGTTTGAAAACACTAAGAGTTCCTTAATGTTGAATGCTGAATGTCCAACGTTTATTGATGTAGGCACGATTGCCACTCAGAACCAGTGTAAATGGTTAGAACTCAGGTGAATGTGCCTGTGTTGGTTTCAAAACAGTTATGCAAACACTAACTTTATTTCTCTATATAATCCCTTGCTAAACTAATGCACTTATACACATGTAGGTTCCCACACACACGTCTTCTACAAGTTGTCAACAAGTTATCCATCAATTTCCAAGGTTTAGAAGTTCTAGTCAGTGAATGGACAGACTGTCATGCGGTCTGAGTCACTGTAGCCGGGATCGTCATTCACAGACCTTACCTCACCTCACCTTTAAAACGGTTCATTTCCAATATCTTAATAGTATACTCTGGAGTCGCATCACTGTACTGTACTTGAAGTCTTCTGTAAATGTAAATCACTTTTATGCCTTCACTCTCAAGAAATTTCATCACAGGTCACACCAACGTTTGTTTGTAGCCACAATGTGTTCTTGTTCTGGGATGAGGAGTTCATGCCTATTTCAATGTGACGTGACAGTTCGTACACTATAAAACACGATGATCATGGTGTAGATTGATGTTCGCCATGCACAGTATTATTACTGTGGATGCTCCAAAGTACCTTAACAGTCTTCTGTAACGCAAAACACGAAATAAGCCAAACTTCTTTTTACTGTTATGGCTGTGTGTTTTTCCATAGACACAGCTTGTCTCTCAGCACCAGATAAAGGAGGTGGAGGACGAAAATTCTAAACTACAGAATCAACTGAAGTTGCTGAATCAGGAGTACAGAGCCCGCCTCACACACTACATAAAAGACATTACGGTACACACCAATACACACAAATAGTGTAACTGGCGGAGTATAATTTATTTACCTGCCACAGGAAGTGTGTACTCTGCAGTGCTTTCTTTGTTAGAGAGCTGATGTTTAGCTCCCATGAGATCGTAGGTGATTGTAGAATTTGGGATTCTAACTGTCACAGTCACAATTTTGTGTGATATAGGCGGGTTGAGGTGGGTTCTTGCATACATTATCTGTAATTTTCTTAGATCTTTAAGGGTCCTGTCAAAATTCTGGCATTCAGTTGATTGATAACTGGAGGTGCAGGTGTTTGTGTACAAGAAGAAGAGTAAATGAGAAAGGACAAAGCATTGTGGGTAAAATGGTGCTGAAGGTAAGGGAGTGAGAGATGGGATTAGACAGAGTGACATCCTGCTTCCTGTCCATCAGGAAGTCTGTAATCAACCTGCAGGTGGAGTCGAACAGCCTGACAATGGGGGACTTAACCTGCAGCAGGGCTTGGATGATGGTGTTAAACCACAAACTTGATGTTGGAATAATTTCTCGTAGATAGTCTGTAGGAGAACTGCAGGGGGTTCGGGAGTGTGTCTCCAATGTCTTTAAGATCTGTCCATATGTCACAGGCTCACATGCTTTATGTACCGAGCAGAAGGTAGAACGATTTCACAAACTGCGCATGCGTTTGTACTTGGAGGCAGCAAGATGACAGATGAAGAGAGTGCAACAGAGATGGGACGAAATCAGAAACATAGCTTATATATATCTTACATCGTGTTGTAATATCATTTTATTACTATATTATGAACACATGAGCGGTTTGTGAAATCGCTGAATCTTCTGCTCGATACATAAAGCCTGTGATGTATTTTTGACATATATTATGTATGTTTTTACTTATATGAGATTTTACGAACCCACATTTTTGCACAACCTTTGGCCAATGTGTAAGAATGTTTATTAGTACACGCACATCTTTTTTGACACTTGCCTTACCCCCATAAATTTAGGCCAGGCTAGAGTATTGCATGTCAAACGTTTCCAATCTGTCAGTGTAGAGCAGATACCATATTAAACTGAACTAGACTGTAAGGACCTTACTCAACTGTACTGAACTGTATGATACCGTATGTATGCATTGATCACAGGCTATTTATATAACCCACTATTTATTACAGTCGACTGCAGACTGGGTTAAAATCATTCACAGACTGGAGTATTATTAATTAGCATTGTGACTGTGATTGTGTGTGTATCTACAGGAGTGTGTGCACAAAGAGGATGATGCCAACGTGAAGCTGAAGGAGTATGTGGATGCAATGTTGAAGGACGTGAGAGTGTCCTATCACTCCAGAGAGGAGCAGCTGACAAGCACTCTTAAAAACTACCGCAAACGCCTCCACAACCTCAGTAACACACACCACCTACTGCTCATCGCCTACAGGTACACAAATATGGACACACACACATTTTTCTTTCTTTGCTGTATGGGGGTCTTCAGGAGACATTTGTGTTTTTGTAGCTGGTGGTGGAGAGCCCCTATGTGTGTCACAATGTTCATGGCATGCTGATGTTCTATAAAGATGTTCTGGCACTTCAGCAGTTTTGCATTTTGTTTGATTAACTCCACAATATCCAATCACATCTTCTCAAAAACTTGTGGTACACTGTGAGATGTGCAGAAGGATTGTGAGTCTCGATGTGGCGTCCCTTAAATAAAAAATAAAAAAATAAAAAAAAACTCTAAAATGACCCCTGGTGCACTACCTGTACTGTCCAGTAGATGGCAGTCAGTACACATGCTCAAAATACATTCACCAATAGAAGATCAAGCAGTGCTGGGAGTGTTGCTTATAAGTTGTTAGTCACCTTGTTAAAAAGTGTTTAAAGTAATTATTTCATCAAAGTAATATTACTCGGTACATTTGATTACTGTTTAATTACTTTTCTAACAACTGATTTAAAGTGGGCAGTAAAGCTAAAAAACATACAATTAAAGGCAGGCAGGGAAAACCTCACAGCTACAGTACACAGCGCTGATTAACCATTTTCAAATCTTAACCTTTTCAAATTGAAGACAGTATAATAACATCAGTAAGAAGTTAAAAATCATGCTCACACAACACGGAATGCCTTTATAAAAACACTCTGTTGTCTGTCACTGAGGTTCTTGAACTGTTTTCTATCTTGTATTAAGCATGAACTGAGTTTACTTTTGCTTGTACCTAATCACAGGCGTATCAACGCTTGAGCCGTGCACTAATAATGCCAACATTAGAGTCTTCTATTATTGATAATTGCCTTTTGTCTTAAGTCAGTGGTGGTCTACGTCAGTCTATGGTTATAATCGTTATAATACCATTATGGTTATAACCTTTCTAAATTAAAAATGATGTGTATATATATATTATTTATTTTTTATTTTATTTCTTTTTTCTTTTTTTTCTGTCAAAAGCGTTTGTTAGCTATCAGGCAATTAGTTTGGTATGGATGGAGATAAAACAAACATGTAGGAAATGATGTAACCTTCGACCTTCCCATTTTCTCACTGTCTCACTGGGGTTGGACCTGACTGAGTATTATGGGGTGCAGCCACCAACTGACATCAATGCTCGAACCCGGATCCTCAGACCAACACTCTAGCACCTTACTCACCTGAGCCACCACTGCCACTATATATATATATTTGCTAAAAATAATATATTCAGATATAACTCTCTTGAATTTAATAACATTTTTAATTAGTAACTGTAATGTAATTATTTTTTTATCAGTAACTGTAAGATATTACAAGTACATTTATTTTTGTAATTAAATTAAATAAGACCGTTACATGTAACTACTTACTTCTTACACAACTGTCTGTTGTCACTTACGCAACCGTAGAAGGAGGAATTACAGTGTAATGTACATGTTTGTGTTAGAGTGTCCTCTAGTGGTCACTTCACCACAGTGCAAGTGCCACTTGGCTTTTTTCAGGAACATAAACTGTTTTTTTTTTTTTTTGTCTTCTTAAAATCGTAAAGAGATGAAAAGCGAGTATGTTTATAGCTGCTCTGACTTAAGGTACATTTGGGGAGGTACTGTTATTACAAAAGAATCAACTTCAGGGTCTTAACAGTACACACTAGGCACACTAGGATACTAGAGAATGCTCTAGGATTATCATGTTTACCATCGATTCCATTTTTCCAGAATGCAGCGGGAGCAGATCCTGGAGCGCAGTGGCCATGGTCTGGAGGCGGGGCCACCTGAATCACACTTCATCTCTGCAGAGGTGGAGCTTAGAGGAGAGCCGGAGAGAGAACTACAGAGGCTGAAAGAGGACAAGTCTCGCCTGGAGACACAACTCAGAGTCGCACAAAAACAGGTGTGTGAGAAAGAGAGAGAGGGAGACTAGTACTGATGCTCTGATTAATAATAAAGTGTAAAGTCCTCATGACTATTGTTAATGATATAGGTGTCTCTGCTGTCACAGCCATCTCAGAAGTGAGTGTTAAACAGCCTATTGTTTTTTTTTTCTTGAAGCCATTGATTTATTGTAATTATTTAACATTCACT
Source organism: Clarias batrachus (assembly GCA_003987875.1). Classification (NCBI taxonomy): domain Eukaryota; kingdom Metazoa; phylum Chordata; class Actinopteri; order Siluriformes; family Clariidae; genus Clarias; species Clarias batrachus. The sequence continues at coordinate 66,101 of QMIH01001513.1, read as the reverse complement.
TATTCGTTGATTATAAATGCTATGCAGTGCAGCTCTCACTGAGGAAGCCTGGGCTGATGTCAGAAAGCAACTCCGAGAGATTACACTTAACGCCCAGGTAACAGCAACAACCACCACATCAGCATCACATTTATAGCCATAGCAACAGCATCTCCTATTACAGTGACATCATCTAGGTAAAGGTGTGCCATAAACATATAAACGTTATCACCTCCCAAGGAGAAGCATGAGAAAGAGCGTGTGGCGCTTGTCACCCGGGCAACGGTTGCCGAGCAGCAAGTGAAGGAGCTGCAGGAGTACATCGATAATCACCTGGGCAGGTAAACAAAGGCCTTTCTATAGATACGCAATTTTATTATTAATTATTATTAGTTACGTGGTGCCGATCGGAGAGCCGTACCACATGATGTAATAATATTAATAAGAGCCCTAACGCAGGGCTTCTGAGAGGGTCAGTGAGCCAGGAGTTAATGAGAGTGCTTATGACGCGCACATTTTTGACGTAGCTTCATTTGGAGATAGAGTGGGATTATTAATTAATAATCTCTGCTGGAGACTCAATGGGGGCCCTGGAAAATAAAAAATAACTTCCTGTGCTCTCGGAGTGACTCCACCCATGCAGAGCATTATGGGTGTTTTACGTTTTAACATTTATGGAGTAACTGGTACTAGGCCAGAAGGTGTAGTACTGGGGATGCCCACCCTTAAGGCAGCTTAGGGCACACTCACATCCCCAGTTCGAAAAAAGTATCGGTCGGCGAGTCAATGCGGGTTTCTGATGCTGTAACCAAGGAAACCTGAGCACTACTCTCTGTCCCGGCACCTGGGTTAACACGATTCACTCGGAATGACATTCAAGCCATAGTATAACCGGGGACGTCCACTGTGTCGTGAACTTAAATGACTCCTAGGCCACGGAGACCAACAGGATGGTGTAAGGGAGAGGGCTAACTGGACCGCCTGGTGCCTGGGCTAGCCTCCCGTCAATGAAATGTCCCCTGACCCCAAATCAGTTAGCGCTGTCAATGAACTTGGAGTTAGTTAGAGTGCTTATTACACATGGGAAGACCTCCCAGTCTGGAGATAGCATGGGACTGTTAATTAGAAACTAAATAGGAAACCAATGAAACCTGAAAACACAAAATAAACAGTGCTCCGCCATCTGCTTGTGACCGACCAGGGCTCTGGAAGATAAAAAATAAACTCTTATGTTCTTTTGGGGTGACTCCAAACTTACCAAGGATTTATGTGTGTTTTATGTGTTCAACACTTTAAACTCGAGCGAGTTTTGCATTACAATCGCACTGCGTGCCAATCTCTGCCTCGCCGGCGTGTTAGTCGGATGGTGACTGGGTCTTTCCCCCTGTTGTCTTTGGGCCTGATACCTCTACCAGTGCTACCCAACAATCGCAGGTGGTTTAAGTTTTTAAGTGGGTCCTTAAAGGATTGCCTTTGTGGAGGAATCACCTAGCAACCACGCGTCTGAGTGACAGCTCCTCTGCCTGTTCAGAGCTCCGCAGGGGAGCAGCCAGCGGATCTGTCCAGTCTGAACAGCGCAGAGTATTTTTGCATGGTTCTGCCCCCTGTGACACCTGCATCATCACACATATTGGTGTTAACTATCTAAGCTACTCTTTGTTATACTGTAGTTAACTATGTGTGTGTGTGTGTGTGTGTGTGTTCAGATACAAGCTGGAAGTTACTCGGTTGAGGAGGATGCTGCAGCTGGAGGTGGGACGATCGCAGAGCACTGAAGCACCTAAGCTCCGCCCTCTATGCCAGCCACTCAATAAGACCAGCTATGAGATATAAAGACAGTACAAATCACAAAAAAAAACATTCATCAGTTCTTTAAATCAGTGTATCTTTTAGGGCAAATATCAGTTTGCTGCAACGTAAGTGGGAACTGTTTCCAGTCTCTAACATCTCTAATGTTTCTAGAACAAACATATCTCCTTGTCTAAAAAAAATGTTTGAGTGGAAAATGTATCAATTGGATTTAATGTTCTCGTATTAAAATGCCCATTAATGCCTGTGTTTGAGTCGAGCGTTATCACATGAGCTGGAACATGTATGGTGGGAGTTGCAGTCCTCAACAGCTATGTTTGTAGGTAATGTTGGATCCTGGAAGATGGAGTTAGGAACCTACAGTAGTTCCACATATACATGACAGAGCCAGGCCAGGCCAACCCCTTTAATGCTGTGGCACTGGGCAGTTTGGATGGTGATCAGTGAAATCTTGGCACAGCATTAGGGTCATAGCTCTCCTAGTGAATGAAGTACTGGTACTGTTTCCATAAAAGTTCTCCAGAGACTGGATGTAAACTGTGTTCACTGGTCTCATCATACCACAGTATTAGAAGATGTGCTGGAACAAATGCTCTGCTGTCTGGAATTGCGAAAAGGGAGATGAGACTTGAGAATAAAATGTTGTAGTGACCAGGATAGTGTAATACTTCTGAAAGGAAGAAAAGTCAAAGTCAGTTGCAAATTGTGACCAGGGATGTTGTGGCCTGGGGGGGGGGGACGTATGATAACCAGCTGGCAGGGTATAAGGTACAAGAATGTTTTGATGCAGGAATTTCAAGCAAAGAGTGCAGACAAGAAGGACCAGTAGTCTTGCCCCTTATCAAAGAAAATATACTTCTCTATATAATAACTGTCAATATGTTGACTAATTTAGTGTTCTGATCTAAATATATTCAGAATATACGGAATAATATATTGTATCAATTACAATACGGTGACAAATACACAAGGAATTGCCACTTATATTAAGAAATATATTTAAATATATGTATTCATCTATGTAATTGTATATGTAACAATATACTTCATAATATATTAAATTGAATAAATATATACATTTTATATTTTTTTACAATCTGCTTATGCAATATTCTTATGCATAAGCAAATGAGCCATATACAAGATCATAATGAGATTATAGACAGATATAAATGAGATGCATGAAACACAAATGAGAAAAATAGTTTTATTAAACATATCAAAAATCCTCAATAGAGTGATGAGCCACAACAAACAGCACCTGAGACCAGTCAGTGTCCATACTGAACTCTGTCCACCACAACATTAAAACCAGAAGGTTAACAATAGAAAAAATATCACTGTTTACTATTACCACTAATTTGTAAATCGAGCCCCATGCGCAAAAAAAAAATACACAAATGGAATAAATTTTAATGTGCAAAATACAATATACAGTTTTTATTGTGTAATAAATGTAAAATTCACACAATATAACAGACACCAGCAAAATCTGTCAAATCAAGACACTAAATGATACAAAATGTTACACAACCTGACAAAGATATTAAGTGTAACACTGCTCAACTCATAATATGATTTATACAGGAGTTACACAAAGGCCACGGCATTGTGACAATCTTCCAGTGAGAAGAATCAGCCGAAATGAGATTTTTAAATCGAAAATTGGTTGCATGCTGTACATAAGGGCTACAGGAAAAGTTCTCTCACCGGTTACATCAGTCTTCTTTTGTGGTGGATGTCTAACAAGTTATCAAGCAGATCTTCTACATGAAGGCCTGATTCACACAGTCTCCTCTTAACAGTTGTTCTAGAGATGTGTCTGCTGCTAGAACTCTGTGTGGCATTGACCTGCTCTCTGATCTGAGCTGCTGTTAACCGCCGATTTCTGAGGCTGGTGACTCGGATGAACTTCTCCTCCGCAGCAGAGGTGACTCTTGCTCTTCCTTTCCTGGTGCGGTCCGCATGTCAGCCAGTTTCTTTGTAGCRCTTGATGGTTTTTGTGACTGCACTTGGGGACACTTTCAAAGTTTTCCCAATTTTTCCGACTGACTGACCTTCATTTCTTAAAGTAATGACGGCCGCTCGTTTTTCTTCACTTAGCTGCTTTTTTCTTGCCATAATACAAATTCAACCTCTTTGAATGAGAAGGGGTGTCCAAACTTTTGCTCTGTACTGTATAGATCCACACAAGGTCCATTCATATATTGCAATATATTGAGAATATATAAGCACTAGCTTTCTATATATGGAAATCTATTATTTAATATATTGCACTATATTTTACAATATATCGCCATATATATATATTTTTCACATAAGTGTGCATCCAGTACAGCTTACTTATCTGTCTAGTGTTGGTTTGTTCCACTTTTGGGTGCTGTTCACACCGGGACGGTAGGTGCTGTACTGACTTTGGCCACAGTAAGATGAGTTTTTCCTTTGCTTGGTTGAGTGTGAGGGCGGCAGATAGTAAGAGATGCTGACTATAGGCCAAACTGGGTTTGTTTGAACTGGAGTCATCCAGGAATTGGAACATCTACATCTACATCTAGGCATTTGGCAGACGCCCTTATCCAGAGCGACTTACATTTTTATCTCATTACACATCTGAGCAGTTGGGGTTAAGGGCCTTGCTCAAGGGCCCAACAGGGACAACTTGGTGGTAGTGGGACTTGAACCTGGGAACGATCCAATCTGATTATTTTGATCCATACACATTCACATTTCATACAAAATTCCATAATTCATATTAGCTGTTTTGCAACAATCACCATTGTTAAAAGTTCTATACACATAAAATGTCATTTAAATTAATTCTATGTTTATAGGCTACACTGCATTTTGGGAAATGCATTCTGGTAATTTCAATGCCAGTTTAAGTGCATATTAAGTGTTGACTTAAATAAGTCAACAGTGTTCAAACACAGCAATCTGGAAAGTATTTTTTTTTTAAATAAATTTAAGTTGTTGCCATACGGTTACAGCTCCAAATTTGCAACTCCAATACTTTACAAATTAAATGCGTAAATGACAAAGTGTCATATTTTTCATGATCTTTTTTAAATTCCATTTAATATTGTGGGCCATCTACAGATGAGTTTGTCTCCGTTTGTGGCAGCTAGAATCAGTTGTTCCTTCAGCAACGTCTCGTTTTCACTTGAAGATAATAAGCCAAAAAAAAAAACAACAAAAAAAAAAAAACAGCAACCATGAAGAGAACCCGGTCAGGTACACTACTGAGTGACATAAGAGGGGAAATAACAGGAAAAGAATACATCAGAGGGGTAAAAAATCTATACATGTTTATTCATTATTTTAAATCATTTTACTGTAGGATTGTTATTAATAATAATGATTATTTTCTTCCTGTAACGCTCGGGTCACTCAATTTTCACGAGATCTCGCAATTAAAATAGATTTCTTCTTCTTTTCTTTTTTCTTCTTTAACATTTTCTTTAAGAACACCTTACGCTACTAAGTGCATTTTTAACTTATTCAGTTTATTTTAAGCAACTTTTCAGGTAAATGGTTAATAAGTGTACCTGGATGTCTGTGCATGTGTGTGTGTGTAAGATGTGAACTCTTGAGAAACTATGTGTGGAATGTTTGTAAGGCTCAAGTCGATTTCACAAATCAGAGAGAAGAAAAAGCGAGAGTAATCTTATTACACACACACACACACACACACACACGCACACACACACAGACAAACACAGGATCTGTGCAATATCTGCTCAGACTCGTTTCTGATTGGACGGCTCTAAAATAGATTCTGTTTCAAATCAATGTCAGCATGAAGTGTCACCATGGCAACGGATGTAAAAGTGCTGTCACTCATCAATAAACAAGAATCAGAAATATGAAAAAAATAGAGACCAATTTAATCTGATATTTAATAAAATAAAAATAAATATAAAATATGTGCGCGTGTGTGAGTTGTGCTTTTGTTGGTTGTTTAGTCTTATGAATGAAATAAAAACTGCTTATTACATTTTGGGGGAAAAAATACTCTTCCCCCTCCAGTCCCGCCCCTTATGTCGTGTCAGCGCTGGATCCAATTCTGACTTGTACTCCACTTCCCATCAGCTGCACTCGCTCACATGATCCTGTCACATCACTTCCTCCTGTTTTATGTTTTTATTATTGATTAGAGTCTTTATTTAAACACGTAAGGTCTCGTTCAGACTTCTGATCCGATCTTTATCTGATCTGATTGGATTTGTCTCTGTTCAGGTTGGCAGGCCAAATCTGACACATTTTTTTAACCCATCATGCACTGGTTTCTCTGGTCACAATGGCTGCGTTCCATTCCGGTTTTTAATAATAATAATAATTTATAACAATCAATAAAAGATGAATAATCAATCAAAGATTAATAATAATCAATAAAATATATTGTAAAATATTTTTTTACAGATTACTAGCCTATATAATACTATGGACCTCGTGATTAAATAAAGTTTTTACATTTTGTGTCCTTTTAATATAATGTCACAGTCGATAATAATGATATACAGTATATAAATAAATATATAGTATATATCAATAATTTTTCTTCACGCTCCAGCGAAACGCAATGACTTACAGGACATTTTTATTCCTGATGTTCACTAGATCCCTAGACCGTTCGCAGTTCCCCTTGAACTGAACATTTTCACTCCCTGTGGTTCGGAATCACACTGAACATGGCTGAACACTGTGTAGCGTTTACTTCACGGGGTACTTCAGGCCGATCGCATTGCACCTAATGCCAGAGGCTTGTATGCAGCATGATATTTCCTCATATTTCACCCTGTTCTTGTGCATCCACTCTTGCTTTGCCTGTACTGATGCACCTCCACAAAGGGCTTTCAGACATTTCTCTCCACCCTCTGTCCAATGATTACTGTTCCTCCTTTTTATACTTTTGATAAGCCATCTTCTCTTCCATTAAACGTGGTTAATCTACACACTGTCATGTTTTCAGAGGGCAATTCAGGTGACCTATGATTTTTAGTAGGTTTTGTTTGCGTTTTTGGTAATAAAAATGCTAAGCATACACTAACCATGTACTTCACACACACTAAACGTGTGTTAAATCGAATCAAAGTGCAAAATGCCAAGTTCACATGGGCCATGAGAGTCAAGGGTTATAAACGTGAGCCGAGCGAAACTGATCAAGCAGTTTGTTAGTGTGCAGCGTTGGATTCTGTCTGGATTGAGAACCAGTGCGAACAGACTGAACCAGTCACTACGGGATTCTTTAATTTAATTTAATTTCCCCCAGAGGTTACAGCATCCCTTCCCACCGTACTTGTTTATTGAGTTGGCTGCGTCCTGCCACCCCAGAGTTGTCTAAATGTGGTGTCCTGTGAGATTAGTGTGACGACGTAAAGGTAACAACCCATTGAACAGTTCTGTCTGTAACTTCACAACCTCCTTGAGCAGGTGGACACCTATGGTGAGACAGGACAGTCCAACAACTTCTGAAGCGTAGAACATTCTTTAGACCCCCAGGTATGCTTGGACTCCTTCCCTTTTGCCTTTACTGTCTCCATCTTCCCTTTGAAGACCAGTGGACACTCACACCCAGCCTTACAACATGTGTGTAACTCACACGCCCTGGGTCAAACCAATATGTTCACAAATATTTTTGCACCTTTTCACAGTACAAAAGTAAAAACAAGCTTGTTTAACATATCTATTATCTATCCATCCAGCTCTTCCCGAACTTTAGATGTCACTGATTAAATTTCAAATCTGACAGACCTTCTGTGTCCCACCCAAACTCTCTGTCTCCCTCTAAACTCTCATAAACACATAGGGTAAGTATGGATTATTTCTCTCTCTCCATCTCATATACTCTATCTAATTATTTTTTTAAAATTTAACATATAATTTAAATGCAGTCGTTTAGATTTATCTAATTAATAAATGTAAATATTTCATCCTAAATACTTTTAAATTTTTAGAAATTGAAAGAATTATTATTTTTTCATTATTATTTGTTTGTTAATTTTTATCTGGTACAAGGTCAAGGGAGTCCTGGATCTTATCCTAGCAGATGTTGGGGATGGACAGCGTGCCAACCCAATGCCTGGCACACATGACTGGCACACATGACTGGCACACATGACTGGCACACATGACTGGCACTGAGAGCATGTCTCAAAAAAAAAAAGGAAAGCTTATTTATATATAAAAGTTTTGAAAGAACCTGCGTGCATGTGGCCAGAGCCTGAGTGTAACATTACAGTGCATTTATGTGATCACGTCAGCTCAGCAGACAGTAGTTCTGTCTCTCTCTCACACACACACACACACACATACGCACACACACACACACTTTTCCCATAAAGCTCCCCTTCTTTCTGCACCTCATTCACAAGGCCTGTCTGTGCCAATTACACACATACACACACACTCCCTCGCCCCCTCTCTCTCTATTTCTGTCTCTCTCTCACACACACACACACACACATACGCACACACACACACACTTTTCCCATAAAGCTCCCCTTCTACAGGCACCCCGGTGACAATGCCTGTCTGCGCAAATTACCCAGAGGCAGGGTCCACCCTGGACCCCCTGCCTCTCTATTGCACACACACACACACACACACACACACACACACACACACACACACACACACACACACACACACACCACAAACATTCATTAAGCCTGTATCAGCCAAGCATTTTGGGGGAAAACAAAAGCACTGCGGTGAGGAGTTCTCACGTCCGCAGTGTGTGTGTGTGTGTGTGTGTGTGTGTGTGTGTGTGTGTGTGTGTGTGTGTGTGTGTGTGTGTGTGTGTGTGTGATGTGCTTCCTCTCTGTGCTGTACCCTGAATTCCTGTCTCATTCAGCTTCAAGTTTTCCCACTGTGCGCCCCACTTTCATCCCCACATTCCCACACACTGATTATATGGGACCAGCAGGACCAGCATGTCTGAGCTTCACATTAGAAACTGCTGCCGTATAAATTTCCCACACACTGTTATTCAACAGCTGTAAATGTAACTCCTATTCTAGCTTCAATGTTGGAATTCTTTACAGTATGTAAAGTCTAAAAGTCTAAATGATATAAGACAGTATTTGCTTATCAGAGGTTTATTAAAACATATTCTATCACCTTAAATATTCATAACAAATGCATAAAAATGCTAATTGCTAAATGTTCAAGAATGATTCAAATATTTAATTAGCTATAACTATTTTGTACAATGACGACTTATCCAGTATAATTTATTTTTATTTATATTGTATATATATTTTAAGTCTTGTACATACTTATATGTACAAACGTATTTTATTCTTATTATTATAATTACAGTTTTATTATTTCATTTATTTATTATTAATTTCTTGATAATCTTCACAGTCTGGAGTTTGGCGTAATTACATTTCACTACCCTTGTACTTGTATCATCATTTTCAGATGCAAACTTTTCCTGAAGGTTCCCAAAAGGTGAACTTCATCAGGACTCATTATAGTGTTTGACCTGATCATTATATAATATTATAACCAAAATGATATATAAGATTATATAATACTATTATAAGAACCACAGGTGACACTCAGAGCTAAAAATAAATAAATAAATATATATATATATAAAGACCTAAAGTGGCACTAAATGCTTTTTAATCAGAATCGAGTTTACACAGGAAAGCAGTTTGAAAGATGGACATCACCTGATTTTTACACACTTCACATACAGGTGCATAAATGATTCTTCAGCAGTGTTTTTGGCTTTGTGCACTGCTGCAAGTCATGAATATTTAGAATAGAAAAACTTTTATATGTTGATTCATTCATCTTCTATACTGCTTATCCTGTGTACGAGGCCGCAGGGGCTTGGAGTCTTTCCCAGGAACTTGGGGACGGGGTGCGTTAGAGGACACACACATTATGGCCATTTGACAATATAGCTGCATGTTTTTGGACTGTGGAAGGAAACCAGGGTATCCAGGGGAAACCCAGCAAGCACAGGAAAGACATACAAAGTCCACACACACGGACCCGAGGTGGGAATCGAACCACCAAGGGGCGGGGCTACAGTGCTAACCACCATTTCACTTTCTGCATCATATCATATTCATGACTGTTATTTCATATACACACCAAATTCTTTAAAGATAAACTGCATACAGACAGCATAACATTATTTCCATGACAGTTACATATTATAGTATTTGCTATTCTTCTTATCCCACAGTAACATGCAAAAACTATGTTTTCATTTATTTAAAAAACACAATACATTTCATCTGTTTCTATCTCTCTCCATCCGTTCATCTTGAACCCTCTGTATTCCAGTTAAGGACTGTGGTTCCCATTTTGTCGACCATGGTAGAACCTCCGGTTGTTCTTTCCCTATAATTTCCATTAATGGTTTCATGTAGTTCGATCTGCGTTTTAACAGCTATAAATGATAGATTTCTCCCTCAGCAGCCTCTCTTCATTCTTTCTTAAAGTCGAGTAAAAACTCCTCGCTCTCCTGAAAGTGGGGGAATCTCACACATACGCCGTTACACATTTCTCCTTACAGAAACCCAACGTCACTTCACGTCACTTCATAACCAGAGAGGTGAGTTTATCCTGACCTGATAAACACGATGGACTTCATACTGTGTCAATACTGTAACCGACCCTAATCAAAACAAACTCAAAGCTTTACAGCTGAAGTATGAAAGGGATTGTTAGTAAATTATCTAAAATTATATTTAATAATATAAGTAAATGATGGTGTTTTTTATTATACAATTCCATAAATAGGAAACCATTAAGAGAGAAAAATGAAAGTGTGTGAAAGCTGAATGGACTGTGTGTGTGTGTGTGTGTGTGTGTGTGTGTGTGTGTCTGTGTGTGTGTGCGTGTGTGTGTGAGAGAGACAGAGCGAGACAGAGAGAGAGAGTTTCAGTTGGAAAGAGAACAAGGGCAAGAGTAAGCTGAATCGCCTTGTGTGTGTTTGTGTGTGTGTGCGTGTGCGCGTGTGTGTGTGTGTGTGTTTAGGGGGTGTTGTTTCCCACAGTCCCTCCGTTCCCAGAGTTTTCCTCTTTAATCCGTGTCGCAATTAGGAGTGAATTCCTACACACACACACACACACACACACACACACAGTC